>JAODUP010002079.1:0-16067 GCA_025642065.1 Paralvinella palmiformis | reverse complement strand
TAAAAGTACCCCATGAAGGTTTTATCTGTTCTAAATAGTATATTAATCAGATGACCTTTACATATTTCTGCACTTGACTATTTATAAATCACTCCATATATAACGACTACCCGTATTGGATCTCTCCTTGTGACCTTTAACCTACTATATTGCGACTGAAAGTAATATGTTTTATATGATTTATATTAAAGTTAGTTTTCATAATGAATATATGGTATTAAATTATTAAAATTGTATAAAATCCAGAATCTTTTCTGTCCTATCGTACTGGTTTATCATAATTCCATTAGTTTCTTAGAAGTGGGTTAGCGAATTATTGGTTTATTATACTAAACATAACTGCAATATTTAAATATTCGGCTATATTTTAACTTAATATTTTACAGCTGGTATTATTAATAAATGTTTACCCACCAAGATAAACCTCACAATAGTATAGGTCTTAGAAAATGTTCATATGCGTCTGTCTTCTAGAATAGCTATAAATGGGCCAAACTTGTGGTGAAGAATATAAACTACTCGGTATCAGATTTACGTAAATTCATGTATCTACATGTATTTGAAACTGCGGCTAAACAAAACTAATTACTGATAGACAAATACTGCTTTCTTGAAGGTATATGTTACTGATGTATTTACTGCAAGTTAGTTTACTATTACTGCATAATATTAATCATCAGACTTTTAAATATTTCTCCACTTGACTATTTATAAATCACGCCATATAACAACTAACCATATTGACGGGTTTTTATGTTTTACAGCTCGTATTATTCATAAGTATTCACCAACTAAGAGAAACCTCTGAATATTGTAGGTCATGGAATATATACATCTTCGTCTGTTTTCTAGAGCAGCTATATCCAGGTCTAACCAGTATTGAAGAATATAAACTGCTCGATCATCAGCCTATAATTTAGCAAATTATGCGGTGTTTCCTGAATTTATTTCATCCGTCATGACACCACAGTTGGATTATTATGTTTCTCGTATATTGCTGTTTATTATTAATACATGTCCCACAATCAGGTCTTATGTAGAGTTTCATTTAAGCTCATTCATATCCCATTCTTTAGCCCATTAATATCTTGGATCGTTATTAATTTTGAAGCACTTCAAATTGGCATCAGTTAATTTTCGATTCGTCTATGAGCTAGGGGTAAAGTTATGATAATTTAATTATAAATGAAGGAATATCTAAGTGATATAATGTTGTTTTTGAATGTAATATCATCTGGAATGAAGTCTATGATAGAAACGTAGTTATTCTTATTATAGAACCTCATCTTCAGTATTCCAGGATTATCAGATATAATTCCACCTTATATTTACGTGTAAGAAGCAGATGGTATATGTATTATTGGTAATCTACCATTACACATAATATGGAAGATTACGAATCATATCTCTATCATTTTCATTGAAGTATTCAGGATTAAAATGTCATTGTTCCATGTGTTTGTAAGATATTTCCCTGGCGAGTCGCTTGGAATTCACAAGTTCTAGGTGTAAGCAAAGTCGTGGTTAAGCAAGGCGCTAACTCACTCACTCACTTACTCAATATTACTCTCCGTACCATTCATATTCTGTGTTTGTGGATGGGGTAAATTGGTGGAAGGCTGAGCGTATGTTTGAGGTTATTAGTGTTGAAGAATTTATGGACTTGTGTATTCTAATTTAGAGAAATATTTAAGTAATAATTCTTGTTTATAACAAAATTATATAATACAATATGTATTGAACAAGAAATGCACTGGAATAACAAGAATTTCCTTATGCATATGGAAAATAATAGAAGTATTACATTTGAGTGCATGTGAACACAGTTTGTGCGTGGGTATGTGTGTGTGTGTTAATGCATTCGTTCATTCTTTTATGAGTAGAGATGCTTGTAGGTTTTTTCCGCAACGAAGAAGAGTGGTCATTCTGATAAAGACGTTACGAATTCCTGTATCAAAAGAATATATCCACATATTGGTAAGTGTCAATAACTAGCATATAAGTACTGAAGTTATAGGACGTAAGGACGATAACACCATGGGAGGAAGGTATCCTTATTAGGCGAATGCAAAAGATCTACAATAAGGTACATCAAACCAGATCTAAAGGTAGACCGATATTATTGTCTTTATGAAACTGGAAATATTGTTATGATGAAATATGAAGGATCAAGATAATGATGACGAGGAAATGTATGAAACATAAACCAGCCATTTGATTAATGCAGATAATTGGTATTGATTATTGTTTTAATAAGTAATATTGGGGTTGTGTGGCTACCATTGCGAACATGTTAGGTTTTAAAAGCCGATACATCTATAAAGAAAATGAAGAACAATGAATTATGAATCATAATTCTGACTTAATAGTATTCGAAATGGGAACTTCAATAGTAGAGGCCGCGAGTACTTTCTGAGAAATGGCACTTTGTGTTCTTTTTGTCTATTTAAATCCAATATGAACTTCATTATATTGCGTGTATTTCATGAGTTGTAACCTTTGAACTGACCTTTAAATGATAGCTGTTTATTCTGTGTATGAGTGAGGTATTTATGTCTTTGACTGTGTTTCTCTGTGTATGTCGTATATATATATATATATATATATATATATGTATATATGTGTGTGTTTGAGTGTGTCAGCTCGATAAAACGTCGTTTGTGTATTTGCAAGTCTGGTCGTGTGTGTATTGGAAGTATGTTGGACCAGGTACCAAGGAATCATATTATTACCTAGACATGTGTGCATTACAACAATAAGGGTTGTTGCATTTTACAGATGCTCAGTAGGTAGTTAATTTTATGAACTTGTTCGTTGTTTTATGTATATATATATATATATATATATATATATATATATATATATATATGTGTGTGTGTGTGTGTGTGTGTGTGTGCGTGTGTGTGTGATTTTTTGTGTGTGGTGTGTGTGTGTGTTTATGTAGATATACATACGTATGTCTATCGGTAGATAAGTAGGTAAGTAGCTACCCTTTCTAGCTATTATGTGTTATACTCTTGAAGCTAATGAATCTGAAAAAAGTAAACATGTAAAATATGACATGCTTTGATTTATTTTGCAATCTGATATACATCTTGAAATAAGTTAAACTAATAAGATATCGTAGTGCACGAAGTTTAATCACATGAATTACTCCCATTATTCTCAATCTGATAATTGTATATTTTAACGACATTCCCATTTATTCTTTTAATTTTATCAGAATTTTATTAAACATATTTGAATTGGCAAATAATATACTCTAGGTGTCCAGCTTGCTGAGACTTATCGAGTACGACATCATGTAACTATGAATACAAGCTTTGTGATACTTTTTACCAATATCAGTAGTTTATGTGCTAATCATCGTAACGATAGAAAGACACCAATGATGACCTTAACTCCGGCGTTATAATGTATTCGGATTCAAATATGAAGGATTCAAATATATCGAAAGAGAAAGGAAAAACAACACAAAATTGTATTCTATTTAACAGGAATCTCACACCAAATATAATGAAATAATGATATAAATTTTCTACTGAGCTTTGATTGACAGCTGATATTAATGTATGTAAATGACGTTTGTTGCCTACCTTATTTAATAATTTGATTATATTAAAATTTCATCCACGAATGGAGGCAATGTCTGAAGTGCCTCGTGAAGTATTAGTAACTGATACAGTCTAGACAGATTAGATTAACTAGACTCTGTATATGTTTTGTTAGAAGGGTGTCGGGTACATTCAGTGTCGGAATGATATCCTTCAGGATCAATATGATGTAAGTAATGTTATAATGAAATAGGGTCAGACAACTATCTATATCATCAAATTCTAACATGTTTAAGTTTGTTTGTTAATCAAAGTATATATATTAAATAATTATCACCTGAAGTGACTATCATATTAATCGGTAGTTTATTTCGATCCCAGTGGAATAAAATCAGCAGGAATTACGCTGGTTATAAAGGAAGTTCGAAATTTGAAATTACTTTTTTGCCTTTTCAATTGTCAGTCCAACATTGGCAATTATGTTAATTATCGTAACAATCATTTTAAAAATGACAATCGAGTTTAACTGAAATCTGATTGGAAATTTTACCCAGCCAAATAGACCATCGTTTTAATGCTAACGTACAACTACGGTATCGGTTGATCATAGATGATTGATGTTTTACGGCCACTATAGTGCACATCGTTGGCTAAATTAGCCGAGCGACCTCCGAAGGTAATAAATAGAAGTCAAAGATGAAACACCCTTCAGCGGGATCAGAGAGAAACTGTTAATCTCGCCAATAGAAAGGTGCAAATTGCTATGTTGTCTGTGTACTGGATGTCATCTGGATTGCTGTACATGTCACCTTTTGTCGTAAATTCGTTGTAATATATGCTCGAATACAAATAAATTCGTTTATGACCATCGCCTAACACAGACAATTAACACATATGAAAATGACTGTGTGCGTCTTTGCGTTGTGTGAAAGATCCCCATAACATATTGTCTCCAAACATATATGCATACATAAAGGTACGTATGTCATATACATCACCCTAATATACGCGAAAGTAGCCACATACAAACCAAAGCATACATACCCCACACATAGAACTATATATATATATATATATATATATATATATATATATATATAAACATTAAATATTGATAATAAGTATGGGCTACCTGTAAAACTGCTGGGACAATCAGCTTTATATAGGCGATAAATGGGTCACGGCCACAGGGAAGCAGAATTACGTACGTACTGGAGGCGGAAGCATGTACACACTGCGTCATTTGATAACACATGTACAAGATAACAGTTTCGCTGTGTTTCAAAAGAAACCTACGAATAACATTTGATTATGATACATACACAGACAGACATACACACACACACACACACACAAACAAACACACAAACATATATATATATATATTTAAAATGTTTTTCTTCTTGTTTGTTTCTGTACGTATGTTCATGTGTGCACACACCAATCTGAGTGCTTGCTACTGACTTTTAAGATCCAAAAGAAACTGTATATTAATGTCAATGCTTATTTCGAGTGTAATATCTCAACGAACTTCGCTTTGAATTATAGCACAACTTAAAAAAATGTCCCTACTGCGCCTTTGAGACAATGAACGGAAATGAATTCGATATAATCAAAACTTTGACAACACTACATGTATGTTTTATGCAATTTGTGCGTTGAAAGTATCACCGGTCAATTCTCAACTTAACGTGTTGATCGTCTGTATGACTATTTGGAAAAATGGAATAGCTGTATCAATTAGATTTACGATACTAATGACTAAGCCCCTTTAAAGTTTAATAGGTTAAATTATTGTCGACATATCGAATGAACTAAGAATGTGATATTTAGCAAGATAAATTAAGTGCTTTTTAAAAAGTAAATACGTGTTGCAGAAAGGTAGGAATAAAAAAGAAACGAAATGAAATTATAAATATTTCATTTTACATAAATTCTTTAAAACTTTTAAAATATGCTTATAGGATATCTGCCCATTTTAAAATGATTACGTAGACGACCATATGGTGATACTACTGTGACACCGTGATAACTTCATCATATTAGAAATTCCTTAGAGCTATTGGCATTTGATGGAACATATATCCGACACATGTAGAATGACATAACGGAATATCATATACGATGTGCAATGAAAATAATACAGATAGCACAAAACGAAAATGATAATATTTGCATCTTAACAGCATCCGCTCTGAGGCATTATAGAGGATATTGTTGCCATGACTGCTTGATTATGGATCACGTTTCTCATAACCGATGGCGCTTATATATGGTAATCATCTGGGAGTGCCCATCGTGATCGATTGTATTATACAAATTGTTTGTTACACTCTAGTCTTAGATATGGAATCTGTGGAACGAGATATATCAGATTACATAATATATGACACGATAACAAGGATATGCGTAGGATATTGGTTCGGATTCAAAATGGATTCATCTCAATAGGATTCGGGCCGATCCGGATTGAACATGAACGGCGAGACCTGGATGGCGTGATGAGTGCATGGAACATTCCATCTTACACAAGGAACAAATGCTTTGTACATGTTCGTGTATTGTACCTAAAAAACATTCGCATAAAGGTCATTTGCGTACAATATATTTTCAGGTAACAAGAGAAAGCACTTACATCACATACCACCCCACGTAGAGAGTAGTAGTAGTAGTAGCTGTAGTAGTAATAGCAGTAGCAGCAATATTATCACATTCGATTTCATCTGATTATATAATTAAATTCTCTATTTATACTTAACTTTCAAGCGTTAGTACATTGACGTTATCATAATGCACATTGTATGTATGTGTGGTCTATCGTGTTTATATTAAGATGGCTTAGTTGTGTCAAATTATACCTGAAAGCTACTGCAATTTCTGTTCAAAGGTGGTTCATTTAAATACCTGTGTTGTAAGGAGACGGAATTGGTAAATTGCCAGACCCAAAGTATCAACTCTGTGTGTAACATTTATGGAAGGACTGGATATAAATTACAGATCTGTTGTTTGGGCATATTTCAATATATTACTAATTCATTTAGTTCTGTAATAAATTAACAGTACTTTATATAAATGAACCCAACACCCAGTGTCGTAGCGTGGGTTATGCTGGGTGCACAGGGCGACCACTTTCGGGGGTTGGTCGGCAATACTAATTTTTAAAATTTTCCTGTGATTTTGAGGTATTTGTTTGGTGATGGTTGTTGTCCAAAATGGCTGAATTTTAGAGTTGGCACCATTTGTAGTCGCGCTGTCGTTCCCCCCTCCTCCCCAGGTAAAATCCTTTATATACGCGTGTTTGATGCAGTCGAAGGTGTGTTACGTTAAGGGGGGGGGGATTTGGCTACAGCTCACAGCGACCATTACCCACGCTACTCATCGGCCAACATCAGAAAATGACAGCCGTTCTGTTTTTGTTAAGATATCTATGACTGATAAATTTATTACAAATTAGTTTACTGTTACTGCATAATATTAACATATACAAGTGTAACATCCAAATATTTATCCATAGCCTTTTGATCATCTGACTTATAAATGCTTACCTCAATATGACTATTTATCAAGCACTCCTTATATAACAATTATCGATTAAGGCTAGCTTCCCTTATTAGCTTTAATATATTCTTCTATCCTGTTACCGAAATATCTGTCCTATGTTTTTTTCTTGTTGCTAGTTACTACACCGCTTCATTGGCCACATGGGTAGAGTGTGAGACTATGTACCTATGGCTATGGTCATGCTGTGCGGGAGGTCGCTGGTTCGCGCCTCAGCCGTGGCGCTATAGTACGCGGGGTTTTTCATCAAGCCACGCAACTGGCAAGGTTTTCTCCACCGAACATGCCATTTATTCTAAATTCTAAATTTGTACCACACATTGCCATATAAATACCCTCGCTATTACCGCCACACACTGAGCGTGATTCGTTTCTTATATTCTGTGGATTAATTGACAAACTACCAAGGTCATTAGGTGGCGATCATGACGGTGCTGATAGTACGATCAGTGATAGATTAAATAAAGTGATAGTTGGGGTTAACATAGGATCAAAAGCCGCGTGTAATTAACAACCCTGAAAGCCGCCAATAGACAATGCGTCCCCCACTCTACTGCCAACCCACCACAACGCAAACTTGTGTATTTGATACAATGCGAAGTAATTGTCTGATACATATGAACAAATGTGCAGCAAATGGTATTTTAATGGTAGTAGAGGGAGTAGTACTTTTTCAGGTTATTCATATAACTATAACAGGTCAGTCAGTAAAATTGGTATTACAACTATTACTACACGTACACAACTTGACGCTAGTAGCAGCATTGATGATGATGATGATGATGATGATATAATAATAATAATAATAAATAGTATTATTATCAGCAGTAGTAGTGGTGCTAAAGTAGAAGTAGTAGCAACAGCAATAGTAGCAGTAATAGTAGTAGTAGTAGTAGTAGCAGTAATAATAGTAGTAGAAGTCATGTTTATATCGGATCAGTCACTGAGATGTTTCACGGCTATTCCATAAACAAAGGCTTATGCTTAATTAAAATAATGAAATTTCACAATGTTCGTAAAGGCAACATACAACTAATATTACAGTTAGGAATTCGATCTATAGATGTCTTCAAATTATGAGTCCTAGTTTATAACAACAAATACAATTCCACTGAATTTTTATGAAACTCCACGATGCCCCCCCATGGGTGAACGTATCATTTCTGGAAATATAAGTGAGAAGTAAAAACTTTATGTAAATGTATATTACTACCACAGATGACAATTTCTACAGAACGGATTTGATTTACATTTGCTTTACCCAGCATTAACTGATAATAAGTTTTTCTATGTTATAGATCTGTCAATGTGAGTAAAGTATCCTCCATTAGGTAACGTTTTAAAGCAATTGAAGAACGGTGTTACAATATTATCACCAGTCCCGAATAATCACATTATAAATGTTCTACGTGGAACTGGACACATTTGAGTTTTATAGGCTAGGCTAGAATCATCTCACCGAGAAACGTCTCAATGATGTGCGGTTAAATTTAGTTTGTTGGGAGGGCACTATGCAATTATCGTTGCAATACGTCTTTCAAAACAATTAAAAGAGCACTTCTTGTTACTGAGCACGGACAATTAGTGAAAACGAGAGTTTAATTATCTCCTAATAGGCAGGACCTCACGTAGATGGACAGATGTCATAGATCCATTTTGTTTGTTGTACTACGTGATAGCTAATAGAGTGAGAATGTTGACCTACTTGGAAAGGCTCAGAAGTTGTTTGTCAGTCTGACAGTTTGAATAACACTGTGACTATTGTTATCGTTTACACCATAGCTGATTAGTGAATAAAAAGGTGTTTTTGAAAACTGTTATTTGGTGTCGTATTCTTTTAGTTAGCTCTTATTACATAGATGTAGCAATATATGTGTTTTTTTATTAAAAAACAAAAGAACATATATATAATAATTTGTATTGCAGTTAATGTAGATTATTCACATTAATTTGAACCATGTTATAGTTTTTGGGTATTCTATAACATTAATGGGTTATATTTGTGTTCTTTAACTAATTTATTAAAACGACAGCCATGAGTTGACATTCTATTACCTGTACAATAGAACCACGAAAACAGTTTTGTATCTGAATTAACCAAAATAGTGGATTATACTACCAAGATGATCAAATTAATGCTAATAACCTTATATTTTTTGGGGATAAGATTTATAGCTGTACAAGGTTCAGAATTCGAATTGATATGCAACTGAATGAATTCTATCGCAAGTGATGATGTAAGTCGAAGTCTGTAGGTATTACCTTTTTTTTTAGAGTAAGTTTATGTACTTCTTTGACATTTTCATTAGATGCTATTTCGAATGGAATCTTCTACTAAATTGGTCGATGTGATAAGCTTGTAGCCTTTACAGGTATTTATTGCCATAAAACAATTATGATCACACATGCCTAAATTCTAGATGGCCCACTTCCACCACTGGCTCGTCTAAGTGGTATTTTGTGGGTATAATTATATCTAGATGTAATGGAACTATCTAACATTAACACCAATGGCAGATGTAATATAACTATTGCCTGACATTAACACCGACCGTACTGCCAGATGTTAACATCAATGTTGATGGGAATCCGGTGGTTGTTCTTTATTTCTGGCGAAATGGTTTCATTGGGACTATAACTTGGTGTGTGAAAACCCGTTATAATGGATATAGACTATAAAAACTCTCCTGTGCCACACGAAGCTGCTGTAACAGGGAAACAACTATGATAGGCGCGTCAGCGCATGATAATGTTACACATGTATAAATATATCAAAGTTAACGCTGTTTAATCCTTAGTACTTTATGCAACAGGCGCTTCCATGTGGTCAAAGTTACGTAATTAATTCCATGACCCAAGGTATCGTCCGCGTAGTATGAATACCATATAGTATTCATTGTATTTCTATTTGAACAGCATATACAATACGGCGTTTTTGGTCGGCCTATACATAAAATATATGCGCTTTTTCGTTGTCTAATTGATAATGCTTGAATTATAACTAACACCAAGTGTTTATCATTATTGATTGGACTATGGCAGTATTTTCTCATTTCGTACGACTAAATATACAACCTGGAAGGGATGTATCAAGTTTCATGACATACGACGCAGTAAAGAAGTATATGTCATCTCGAAGCAACTGATCAAATAAGAGAGGAAATGGTTAGAAATTACTATTTTAAAGACTCATTCCGTAGTATCTAGAATAACTCTATCGTCTGATCTCCATATATACCAAAATTGTATAAGTCCGTATGTATTTATGCCAAAATATTGTGTTTGTGTTATTTCATGATTTAGCTGCTCGAAATTATTCTTAAGCAAGAAGGTATCAGTAAATAGTATTATGGAACCGTATTATTCAACACTATTAGTGAAGTTGATGAGGAGAGTGTCTAGGTACTGGTCCAAACCATTAATGGATGGAAACTCCAATGCAATAGACAATGTCACCTTTTCGGCGAATTAGATTAATAAGCTCAATAAGTTGGTGCCGCATGGATTATTAGATGCCAGATGTCACTGCCACAATGCCTTAGCAATGCATTGAAACTTGGCCAATGCGGATAAACACCCATAGCCAATGGTGACGGAGCAGGCTACATTCAAATGAACAGGTCGTACTCTAACGTACACGAGTCACCTAAGTGAATGTAGAATTTATGAAATTGTTCAGCATTGGTGAACAAATATATGTTGAGCCAGAAAACACAGGTTGACCGTATATCGCATAGGTAACTCTGCAATAACGTACTAACTCAAGTTGGAAGTCAGTACTTCATTTGGTTTAGTATCAAGATACTGCCTCAAACTATGTTTTCGGAATGCTATTAACTACCTGTGAATAATTTATAATTAATTGAACTTTTTTACACATCAAAGCTGTTGATTATTGGTCAATTAATATAGTCTTGATCCTGTCTATATGCAGGTTTCGATCTATGTTACTGATCTGAATCAACATCTTGTCCGTGTGTTCTGGTATATGGCTTCCTGCGTGAATGATGAGTGTTACTTAGTCACCTTAAGTATGAACTCGAATAAGATTGAAATGATAACTTTCATTGATCTGAATGTGAACATGTCCTCGGTATTATAATCTTGAACTATTTTATAAATATATTATTTGAATGGAAAGTATTTTAAGCAAACATTCATAATATATATAATGACATTTCTCTCCCTGTCTTTTTCTCTGTCTGTCTGACTGTCTGTCTGTCTGCTTTTCTCTCTCTCTCTCTCTCTCTCTCTCTCTCTCTCTCTCTCTCTCTATATATATATATATATATATATATATATATATATATATATATATATATATATATATATATATATATATATATATAAAATATATTAGATTATTTACTCGTTTTAATACGTATTTTAAATGAATGTAAATATATGCCTATATAGTTTATGTAAAACATTGGCTGTCTGTTTGACTGTCCCCCCCTCTCTCCCTCTCACTCCTCCTCTCCCCCCCCCCTCTCTCTCTCTCTCTCTCTCTCTCTATCTCTCTCTCTCTCTCTCTCTCTTATGTGTGTGTGTCTGTATGTGTCTCTCTCTTTGTATGTATGTCGGTCTCTCTCTCTATCTCTCTCCCTCTCTCTCTTTCTCGGTGTCTTTTCTCTCTGCTCTCTCTCTCTCTCTCTCTCTCTCTCTCTCTCTCTCTCTCTCTGTTGATCATCTCTCTCTCTCTCTCTCTCTCTTTTCTCTCTCTTCTCTCATTCTCTCTTCTCTCTCTCTCTCTCTCTCTCTCTCTCTCTCTCTCTCTCTCTCTGTGTGTGTGTGTGTGTCGTGTGTGTGTGTGAACACTTGTGAGTTCATAATTCATCAACGACACCAATAAAGATAAAATAGGCTAATCATAGTCTGAAGTGTATATAATCTTATTGATGTCATATATCCTTGTGTTCAATTATTAGCACAATACGTCGATATGTTATAATCGTTAATTATCTGGATACATATCTGCTAAGTACAGTTGAGGGTATCTTACCTCTGTCAGATATTAATGTTTTGTCTGTATGATGTTAGTTTTGTAATAATCGTTGGAGTTATTGTTTACTAGACAGAGTATTTCCTAAAATAATCTCTAACCTTTGTTCAGTAATTCACCAACAAACTGATTTTAGGAACATTGATACACTGATGAAGAAAGTGAAATCGTACAATAGCACTATTAACATCGATTAATGGAAACGAAGACTTTACTTAAAGGTATTTTATAAATATACCCAAAACAAGTGACCTGGAAGAGATATTTGTCATTGTTATAAAATCAGAATTCTCACGTCTTCATACACAGAAGAATGTGTACAGGTTAGTTGACTTCTTTGTCCATTTCTCTGATTGAAGAGATTTTTTAAATTAATATTATATCTGCATATTGGATCATTGTGCACATTGTCAATATTAAATCACTATTGTCAAACATTGGTACAATACCCGCTATCCACAGATAATTTGGTTAATGTACGATACACCTTAATAACGTTAGTCATATCATTTACGGTAATGTTACAAAACATTTATATTAATCAAGTAAATATCATCCTAAATATTGACGAACAATATTTATGTTTTGCTTAGTGATTGGTTAGTTATGAACGTAATCAATATGAATTAATAATTGTCGTAATTGATGCATAATCTGTTATTTATAGATACTGCATTTATCAATTTAAGATAACTCTTCATCTTATCTGTCCAACTTCAGTAATATTGCTAGTCAAGTGATTGGCTATTTCAATTAATCGCATTTTGTCGACTATTATGACGATATAACTTATCTACACAATGAATTATAATAAATGTTTTTATTTCACATGGCCCGTGTATTAATTAGAGTAGTGTTACGTTGTGTAAGTTATGCGAATGGAAAATGGCTAGAAAGTCTGACTGGTATTGAAAGTCTAGGTATTGGCATGATAATATTTCTGGGTTTGATTAACTCTCAGAAACGTTATACTTGTGTATATCGTGTATTATGTTATATAGATTAAATTTGTATTCTATATTTAATATTACATATTTTATTATCCACTTCGGTCATTCTCTCTTTAATTGGTCACTTGACGTACTATATTATTGTCCGCGGCGTGGTTTATGTAATTAATTCAATTTTGCCAGTTATTGGCATTGTTATTGTGTTATCATCCTAATATCACACATATACAATCTCACTCTCACAGAGTCTTTATGATTTTGAAGGTTATCTTTAATGTGATTGTCATAAATAAGCTCAACGACATCGCAAGTGATGTATGAAGTTAGTATATTGTTGCTTTGAAGAAAGATGTACCTGTTAAATATTCGCTATTAATAAGGCTGTTTATGTAGTTAACTAAAAATGTGACAGGGCGGTGTCTGTACTCTAAATGTCAACAGCAACGTCTACAAAAATATTTTCACACCTACTGTCATCTGACCTGGGTGTGTTATTGCTAGGCATAGGTACATGATTCACTAAGGGATGACTGAACTATTAGACTAGGCTCAGTTTCAAACAACCCTATCATAGTATTTATTGGATTTGTATGTTTATGAGGTATTTTACCCTCCAGCAAATATCGCAAGGGATATTATGTTGCGGTGGAGACGTTCCCTTTTCTGTGCGTGGAGACTGTATGTTTCCAGGTCCATGCGTTCTAAGAAAAGTTGATCTAGAGCTGTATATTCCGTGCACTATTTGCGTTCTTTGGAGGCACGCCGTTTAAGTGTTTGGTCTGGTTATCCAGCATTTAAATGACTGTAGCAGACACAGTACGCTCTTAAAGCATGTACTCCTGACTCAGGAATAGAAACACTGCATCGCATCTCGAGCGGTGGCATTGGACACAGCTCGCGCGGTTGGTGGGTTTTATATAACAACTTATATAATTCACCTTGGTTGTATGTGGGAATAGAATTATCTTTCCTAGGTCCAGTTATGTCCAGTTTGTACTATGACATTCAAGATTAGCTCTAATCTGCTTGTCATAAATAACATATAAGAACTACAATAGCAGACGTTAGGTCAGGTTTGAAAATGATAGCATAGTTCAAACAGTACGGAAGCTATGACTCGCTATTACGGTCTGCTTCAGCGCAGATGTCAGTCTTTTAATAGCAATTAAGATAAACAGCTTTAATAGTAGTCGCTTCATGACGCCTGCCCGTTGTAAAAACTGATCTTTGAAGACAGTGACAATTGGGTTATATGGTTTATATAGTATTGCTTTGAAGATAGATACAGCAATTAAAACATAGCTATAAATAGGGCTGCTTAGATAATTAAGCTAAACATTCTCACTACTGCCGTGATCTGACTTGGGTGTTCTACTCCCAAACTCCACGGCTGTAGGTGATTCGCATTTTGATTTTGCTTGGCGGCTTAGGGACTGGTGAGACATTACAATGTCTCAGCAAGAAAAGTCGCCACTCTGGATTCAGTCCCCTGAAGAAACGTCCAGAGTTTGAATTCACAGTTCGAGATTCTCTGTGCCTGTGCCTTATTATACACAGCTAAGACACACACACACACACACACACACATTTGTCGTTTCTTAAAATATTTAAATATGTTCTAAGAAATTACTTGTTTAAAGATACTTTCACAAACTGTCTTTTGAATTTGAGATATATTTTACTTGCACTGTATTACATTTATTATTATTATTATTATATAGTTAGTCACATTTCCTGTAATTATTAATATAATATCGATATCGAATATTATCAATCGTTTTTCTGTAAATTAGTATACCCAATACAAGGTTCAGACAAAACTTGCCTGTACTAATAAATATTAAAAACTTGTTATGCGTTACTTCACAAAATTTCCGAACTATTTTCCTTATATTTATAACGATAATCGTGATTGATAATTATGATTAATAATTTTGTTCAACAAACCGAATATTTAGATGCAAATTTTGGGAATTGGTCGTATATGTCTGTCCGACAATAAGATGGTAACCTATCTTTAATATATTAACCTTTTATTACCTCTGAGCTCAGTATTTCCGGTTCGTTTCAGCCGGTATCTGGCTTCATACACTCAATGTTAATTCATAGTTAATTGAGGCCAGTAGGAAGACAGCTATAGCTATACTGACCTTCCAATATACCACATTTTAATTGATCAATACTTGAGTCAATTCCTTATTTCCATTATATATATATATATATATATATATATATATATATATATATATATATATATATATATATATATATATATATATATATATGGATATATATATGGATTTGGGAAAAAATCCATTATAATTATCAGCATCATTAATATAACTCAGAGGTTATCTTAGTTTTAGTCTCCTCCGTAGAGAAGCTTACTTAATATAGTCGTTTATTAACCATAGATAATCTAGTTAAGCGGATTAATGCATTACCATAAAAGTCCCATTTCAAATAATCACATTACTTTTAAATACTAATTAGATCTACCTTATCAAAATAGACGATCACTGGCCTACATGTAATAACACTTCTAGCTAATAAAAACAGTGATGTCACGGGTATTGGAATTGGACACGTCATATAAACTGTGGTCAAAATTGTTCTTATTTACTGATGCCGTGAGTTTGATGACAACATGCGTTGTTATTTCTCTCGATCTGGAGTAACAAGCACAAATTACGTTATACTTCTCTGGCTGCTGGATAAATAAATAAAACTTTAACCATATTTCTACCTGCTGCCTGGAAAATAATACAGCCACCGCCCCCCCCCCTCTCTCTCTCTATGTGTGTGTGTTGAGTTAGTTTGAGTTGTTTAGTTTCGACGCTGGTCACATTCGGGACATATGACCGATGTGCAACTCTCTAGTTCAGGGTAACATATTCTACAAATCCAAATATAGTCAATAATTGGGTATACAATCTGGAGGTATACAAAGCAGTACTCCAACGAGTCTGCTATCAGGATTTTATATATATATATATATATATA
>JAODUP010002078.1:0-17787 GCA_025642065.1 Paralvinella palmiformis | reverse complement strand
GACCAACAATAACACATGCTCATAGAAGACAACAAAAAAAAACATGACCTTGATGTAGTCAAAATAATCACCTTTCGTTCAACCTGTATCTTATCTTACCACCACCAGATGGTTTATTTCTAAGAAATGCTTTCTTCAGTTTAGGTATAATAACTGTAACTCTGATGTGATCATCCCTGTCAATAGAAGACACTGAAAAAAATGATAATTGATATATATCTTATATCTCTTCTCTACTGAAAACCTGATATATATGATATTATAATATCATATATATATATATATATATATATATTATCTATATATATATATATATATATACTGATATGCATGTTTGCATGTACACACATGAAAACCTGTATATCAAGTTCTATGATATTGAAAACCAAGTGAATTCCTCTTCTGACTAGAGCCAATATATTCCTATAAATAAAAGTCACATTTATAACAAAACATAAATGATGAAAACATGCTTAGAATGAGGTATTTTCATGATCAAAACAATGTATGTTATATGTCATTTAATGATTTATGAATACAATTATACACGTACTAAATCCATTCAAAATTTTTGTCAGTTTAAATATTGAAAACAATAATAAAATAAAGACACAAATTAGTGATTTCCTTCAGGATCTCTTTGGGTCTAACTTTTGAACAAAATATAAGCAGCAATGAGTGTTATCTAGACAAAAATGTGAGAACAAACAATTGTTAAAATATCTCTTTTCTTATTAGATATAAAAGACAAATTGAACACATTTGAGTTTGCAGTTGTAACAACATCTACAATGGGTTACTATACTTGTGTCCAGGACTGTATTTTAGTTAATTAAGTAATTAAACACATGGTGGCAGCACTACCCGGTGTGTCACCATACCCCAGTGTCCATTGCTCAGTCTCGTGGTCAGTCTGGTCAGTACAGGCAACTAACAAGCAGCCATATCTGTGACAGTGGAACACAATTAATATATTTGCTCCAACCAGCAAATGCAGGTAACTTAACTATAAACTTATTAATAACTTATTACTTCTGTATCTAGGTGTTTATAACACAATAATATTAATATTTATGATACCAATTAGCAATAGCATGGATTTCTGAGCATTTGACCCAGTTGAATGGCACATGGCATGCAACCTCGGTCTGACCCTCGAGGCAAAATCCTGCTGTTGATCCATAATTATATTTAGTAAAGTAGAATGCCTCAACATACACTCCCTGTTTGTTGTCCAGGTATCCTCCATACTAGTTTGGTTATTGTTATATCTATTTTGATTATTTCCATAATTTAATGTGGCAATCGTTTTCACTTTGTGTCAACCAATGGACTCATCATCTTGAGTAATTGCAATTTAGTAATATTGTCACAATAGTGTATATTACATATATACCGTGTCGGATTAACATTTGAATTAATATCTTATTTTGATAGATGTACTTGAATTAGATTGTAATATTTCAATGTGATATTATAGGATATTGAAGCTCTATTAACATGGAGACCCGAATCATTTTGTTATGTAATATTTTTCCATATCATTCATCATATTGATATTATATTAGTCGTTTTAGAATGGAATGTATTGTTTAGTCGGATTTAACTAATAACTAATTTATTAAATTAGTCACTCAAAGTTCAAGTATCTATTTATTTTCTCAAGTGAAATATTGATTATTTATGGAACAGTTTGACTACGTATTCTGATGTATCTGTTATTGTTTTACAATCTGATCTAAAACTGTAATATGTAAATATTCTAAATCATTCTTTTTATTATTTATTTGTTCATCTATGTGTCATTTATGGTGATTGTTAATAAATCATCTCATCATTACGACAGTCGTCTTTGATTTCTGCGTCAATGTGACGACTGTTACACACTATTTAATGGATAAATGAAAGTTTTTCAGCTTACATTAAGAGATTTACCACATAATAATCCCAACACAACAAAGTAATTCAAAAGGAGAAAACCATTAAGGATGTTCTGAAGATCTTCGGGATTTGACATATATATATATATATATATATATATATATATTATATGGTTATTAACTGGATGAGTGTTTGTATACACATAAGTAGAGATGACAACACTTCAATACAAATTACTACACACTCATTATGATGCTATCACACACACAAATATTAGCCAGATATATGACACTCACCGCAATATGGATCCCGGTACTCAGTCTCACTTGTCTCACTCACTGTATCATTTTCCCCATCATTAGCTTCAGAAACTAATGACACTGAAATAAAGGATTTTACTTCAGTAATTTACTTATCACTATCAGACATCATGTGACCAGACAAATCAGGATCAGCCAGCACTATAGTGTTTACATGGAGCTAATACTGTTCACTGATTTGTTTACAATGCTTTATGGCTATATTTTAAGCAATTATCACTCTGAAGGCCAAATAATGTTGATAAGAATGTTGTAACTCAACTTTATGGATATCAAAACTTAATTAGTATACTGCTTCGAGTGAATGAGAATCCATCCTCAGTTACTCAAGAGCTTTGTATAAAGCCATAGCTCAAGTCTTGGAATTTATTTAAGGCAAGCTCTTGAAGAAAAGTCTATCTGCAAAAAGTGGTTTGATGGCTAGTTATAGATCTACTAGAGTAAATGTGGGTACTACCGAATATGGAGTACTATCGAACACTTAATAAATGTATGCTTTGTTATATTGTTGTTAAATTTAAGATTTTCATGAAGTTTTCAATTGTTTGTTTGTAGATAATTTAATGTAGAAATATGTTTGTTTATACACCTCCAAGTTTAATATTTAGCGATGTTTTCACTGGTTGAAAATGACGAAGTAATTCAACTACGATTCGTCAGGTGTTAGGTAATATTTGTCGCCATATTCGGAAAACCAATCCTGCCTGACAAAATTTGACGATAGCCAATCATAACGGACAGGTAACTTATAACACCAAGGTAACTCCATATGTGGGTGCATTATGACTTCAAGATCATGACTATCAATCTATTTTCAGCATAGGCTGCAATTAATATATTAGCTAAGCGTTCGTAGTACCCTCTCAAAGTTAAGCACAATTTTTTATGCTGGGTAATTACCGAAGATTGGGTAGGGTACTAAACGAACACTATCACAACCAACATACAATGATAGACTCTATAACAAATTATTAAGAATAATTATTAAAAATATGTATAATTTGATGATTATGGAAATTAAAAGAATTCATTTTTGCTAGTGTGATTTAGTAATAAAGATATATTTTCATATGGTTGATAGCCTATCTGGTGTGTATATGATACAAGTATGAATGAGAGAAAACATGTATGCTTTTAATTTATTCTCAGGTGTAGATATAGACCGATATATTGCATTCTGTTCCGACATTTTATATACCACTATCTATCATACATATATTTATTTATTTACTATCCCGTGGGAGTCTGTCACTCCATCTAGCTGTAGTGTACTTTATCTATCCAAATAGGCTGTGAATCTAAATTTAACGCACCTTCAAAACGGGTGGATCGACAATTGCTTGAAAACGGGAGGGGAAAATCCGTCCTGAAAGATTTAAAATGGTGATTGTTCACCTGTTGTAAATAAGGTGTTTCTTATTTACGCAAGTCATAGTTCCCGTATTATAAGTTGCCTTATAATATGTCGATGCTAATTCTATATTAAACGATTATTACAAGCAATATCTGTGAAAATATTTGTTAATATATGTTTTATCTTACGCGTGTGTTTATTCCTTTATATGTCTTGTATATATTATATACATGTATTGTAACCGTAATGTGTTCTAAATAAAACGTCAACAGTGTGTTTCTTCGACTTCTAAACGAACTGTTATATAGTATGGTTATAGAACGGGATTATTCACACCGAGATAAAATAACACATTGTCCTAAAGTACCGTCTGGTATATAATTGTACTTGGTAAATATTTCACAATTACAACCGTGTCTAGCCGCCAATTTTGTTTAGTAAAATTAAATAATTAAAGTGGAAATTGGTCACCTTATAAGTTGCCCAAAACACCCATCTACATATTATATAGTAAGCTATGATCAAATAACTTTATTTTATTGGGTCAAATTAGTTTCTTTCTTATTCGTCAGAGTGCACCATCAACATATTGATAGCAAGGAAAATGGAACCTTTCAGTTGTCGGAATATTAGTATTATGAGCAACAGCTGTTCGTTAGTGCCCTCATTTACTCTAGAGTACTTACTCTAGTTGTTAAGAGAATATGCAATCTTTTGAATACCTTGTTTTAAGTGTCCAATATTATTTAAATAGTAGGCCATGTTTTTGGAATACTTGCTTTACAAACCCGCCGCCGAGAAATAAAATCGACTTTTATTCTTTTTATTATTATTTTCGCGCCGGCCCGCCAGAACACCGGAAGTGGATTAGTCTATAACTCCAGTTCCACGTCGAAATTATTTCAGTTATTTCTACAGTAAATCGGTCTTGAAGCCTAGAAATCTTGTAAATTTAAACTAATTATAAGCCCCACTCACCGAGAAACATATAAATAGTTCGAACTTTGCGGAGATCTACTTAAAATCATCATTACCTTATCGCTGCGATGGTGATTTTAAGTAGATCTCCGCAAAGTTCGAACTATTTACGCTTGTGCTTCTTTATTTCAGCAATGACTTCAGTAGCGAATTGAAATTGGATGGTGAATGAGAAGCGAGCCAGGACCGGATTGTGACGATATGGAATAAACACAATACCGACGCCACTTGCCATTCGTGATAATATTATTGGCTGTTTTTGGAAAGTATATAATTGGTCTATCTTTGATGAGTGTTAATGAAAATTACTCCCAAGCTGGCATGTGTCTTGTTAATTTTAATTCTTTTAATAATTATTATTATTTATTTTAACACACGAGCAATATCACCAAATCTTATTAATATGTTAGAAATATCGTATGAAGTTATAAGAGGGTATGGTATGGCATATGATTCATGCGGCTGCGTATCGATACGGCAAACTGAATTGCTCCATGTAGCGATTCGTATGGCAACTTAGAACAAAAACAAAAAACGGACGGGGGAATCTAGAATATGACACCGGGGGCAGGTGTTTCCCGAACAGTTTGGCGGGATTTTAGATTATCAGGTCAACCTGAATTATTGTTGGGATTTCTCCCCATCAAATTGTTCTTCCTTGACCAGATTGTGGTATGCTCCTTGTTGAAGTCGGTTCTTGTTTAAGTCATGCACACACCAGTTGTGTTTTTTTTTGCTTATTACGTTTTTTATTGCATACATTTATATGCAGTAGCAATCAGTAACAAGTTGTGTTGCTCCACTTCCAACAGAGAAAGCTGAAATTTCAACTGATTATCCATGTTCATGGCTTGAAATTCTTTGGCATATTCCATGCTAAGCATTCCCAGGC
This sequence comes from Paralvinella palmiformis, assembly GCA_025642065.1. NCBI lineage: Eukaryota > Metazoa > Annelida > Polychaeta > Terebellida > Alvinellidae > Paralvinella > Paralvinella palmiformis. The sequence goes on along the minus strand of JAODUP010002078.1, from coordinate 12,362 downwards.
TGTAACAACAGGATATTGTTTTTTGGAATTTATAATGTGTAAATTTGTTTTGGGAGAGTAAACAACCCCCCCCCCTCCTCACACACCTGTTGATTATTTAACTTTGCCGCCTGTATTTCTGTTGTATAGCCTTTATACTTGGCATGAGAGACTGAAAACGCATCGACGCATGTCGCGTATATGGAATCTTAGCTTAGGGTTATTAGTCAAACTAAAACGTGCGCGCCGCTCGGCTGCCTTTAATACTAGTTTAGGCAGGCGGCAGTATTGGTGACGGTGCGGCTGTTTTCATGAATAGTGCCGTGAAATTGTGTGGTCCGCGAATCGTCCGCCAAAGCTTCGTGACATTCCTGGGCACCCCTCTAACTGTAATTGTTCCTACTGGCCACTAGTGGAAAATTCCCATTAAAACTTTGTTAGTTAGTTGTGCAAGTAGATCTACATGCATTAAGTTTGTCTCGTATTCGAATTTCTGATGTACGCCGACAAGTTTTTTTTTATATATCACGAGAAACACATACTTAGTTCTAAAAGTCCTCACAATTTTACTTGAATGTAAGTTTGATAACATTTATAAACTAGATCTACATGAACATTATATACAGATCAACAGAGTCTAGTCGACTTTAATAGTCAGATAGATATAGACTAGTAGTCTAGTCTATATTCTCTAGTCACACATCTACTTCGGCATTTAGATTAAGCTTTAATTGTGATCGACTTACCTGCAGATGGTTCTATGGCTTTGACAATCTCTGTCTTTCCCATATCGATAGCTAACGATAATGGCGAGTTAAAACGAATTCACTGCCACACCTGATCGGCTTACCTGGTTAATGAAACAAAGAAATAAAGCAGTGACTATACGCGTACCTGAGCCGTACGTTTAGACGCATAGTCTAAAAGTACGTGAGCCATTATGCGCATGCGTATATTTTTATTTCCGGTCACGTGAGTTATAGTTTTAATGGCATTAGTCTGACTGTCATATCTTTAGCAGACTACCGAGGTCTAAATGTACGAGAGTTTTTTTCTACAACTACAAGACGTACTGTGATGTATCTTAGACTTTGTACTTTTGTAACCGTTTAATTGATTGAAGTTGTACAGTAATGAAATGTCAAAATAGTTTTTATTAAGTAATCCAACAAACGTAAACGACAAGATAGACACTACGTTATGACCAACTCAGCCATTATCCTTTCAAAAACAGATGCGCGCGCATCCTGACGTTAAACTACGGGTCTAAACGTACGGCTCACGTACGTGTAGACACTTGGAAGAAATAAATGCATCCGGGTTTTATCACCAGAGTCAACTAAATAATTGCTCTATTATAGAGAATAATAGCTGTTTATGACACGCTTGAGAAGCTCGTACTTCAGAAGATTTTACGCAACTTGTCAAATTAGATTGTTTTAAAAAGAAATGATACAGAAGTGGATGTTTAAAAAAAACCGGAAACATGAAGTTTATAAAATGTTTGCAGATGAACAAGAAATGACGGAGAACTAAAGAATATAAACAATATGTTTAAGTTCAGCAAGTTTAAAAAAATAAACAATGTAAATATATCTTAATAATTATATGCATAATGACTTAATGATAACTTATTTTTTTATCAGAATATAACTTGTTTTGAATATATTTTTTTTAATTCATTAAAAAAATTGACGTGTTTTCCCTAATAAAATAAAATTTATAGATTTAAAAAAATCATCATACCGGATAAGATCAACATATGTGAAGATAGCTACAATGATAGATATTTATAATGGATAATAAAATATGTTAATAGTCTAAATTTAGAAAAAGTTCATACAGAGACATTACATGATTCTGAAACATGTCAAAGATAATTCTGATAGACTACCATCATTACAACTGAATGAATGGAATATTAATTTCTGAGGAATTCCATCCATGACCTGTGATAAAAAAAATATGACAGCAGCGGTGTTACAGACTTCATAAAAAGAACTAAGCGTGTTTAGGTGTGAAATGGAGGTACACAATGTCAGGAAAACAGATAGGAAAGCTTCATTTTAAGATATTGACAACCAAATATTAGAAACAATTATAATAACAAGGAAGTTAATTAATTTGTCAATAATAATAATTTATTAACAGATTACATCATTAATACTAATTTATTAACATACTACATCATATAAACAATACAACACATAACGTAATACAAGTAATGTATATTTTATCAGCAAAATGCTATACAATAAATGGGGCGTAAACTATAAAAACCATTAGAGACTCCATATTAATTTTGATCTAAAAACATATAAATCAATAGGGAAAGAAAGACTGAATACATTCAGAAGGTAGTGAGTGGTACATTAAAGACAGGATGGAACACAGGAACAGCTGTTCATAATAATGTATACAATAGTGAAGTAATGTAAGAACAATAATTTGTAACTGGCAAATAGATGACCTCTTCCTAAATTGTGTGTGATATTTCTGGTAGCCTAATAAAATGGAAATTTATGGCAGTATTCAGTAAAATTATAAAAGTATAAACTGACCATTTCCTTTAAATATATATATATATATATATATATATATATATATATATATGATGGGTAAATATGATGACGTTTTTGAGAGCTTACATCATTTGAACACAAATAGCCAAATTAAACCAGCGTTCAGTGGTTTATTTACTATCTATTCTGAAGAACTTTTAGGTGGAGAGACGGGATAAGATTTAACTGAAAGTGGACTTTTTATTCTACAAATTGAACCATTGTCTAATATAAAACAACTGAGATGTGGATAGATAACAAAATATTAAATCAGTTATCCTCTTCTGTTGGTTTCTCATCATCATAAGTCTCTAAACCTGATTCGGATAAAACAGCTTGCCATGACACCTTCTTAGCTTTATAGAGACGAATTATAATTTTTCCATCTTTAACCTGTAATGTTGGATAATGGTATTTCATTATTAAGTACTTCAAAATACTGAATAGGTCCTACCATAAATAGATAATTTTTCAAATATCCTAAAGTACTAATGCCATAACTTAAAACACAGAGCACAGGTATTTGGTTTATTAAGTGTGTCATCAGCTCAATAGTTCCAATAATATTATAAAAGTCACAACAATAAGAGCAGTAGTTCTGCAACATTCTTTGTATGTACAGAAATTAATAAACCTATTTCAATTATACCTTATTTAATTTAAATTTTATATCTGATTAATTTAACTTTTCCAGCAATTGATAAAGACACTGAAGATGTATAATTAATGGTTCAGAGGTCTATTGTTGAATCATTTGATTGAACATTGGTTGACCAATCCTAATTCATTGTATATATTTGTGTAAAAGTCAAGGAAATAGGCAGAGAATCTAGCAGATATAAACAGCCTTATATTAGAAGGCTGTTTGTATTATAAATGAGTAACACCCAAAGGCATACTGTCAAATATGTGGTAGGAAATTTATGTGAATAAATGTTGTGTCAATAGGTGCATTATTAACAATTCTTTTGGCATAACATTAACAATTCTTTTCGGCATAACAATGAATGGGAAAAGAAATGATAAATAATGGTATGCCAATCTTCTAAACCGATACACACAGGTTTGATACAATTTCCCTTGGAGTGCTCATAAATACAGTTCACCTTCTAGCTAATCACAGGTATATATAATACTGCAGCAAGGCTTTGGAACTAAGGGTGGTAGAATATTGGTATACTTTTGGGTGTGTTCTGTTGATAGTTTTCACATCTTCTAAAACTTTACTATAGTGGCATGTTGTGATTTGTTACCATAATTTAATTTATTGTGATTTTTCTTCCCAAAAATCATATTTTTATTACTGTCTTATAACACAACATCATTTCTAAACATAAAATAAAGTGAGCTATCAATTTTATTATTAATACGACTGGAAGTAAGTTCGTTAACTGTTTATCATCAGTTGACATTAATTAGCCAGAACCAATAAAAGGTTTGTAAATGAACCAACAGAAACAGCATAAAATAATTATTGTTGATACAAAACCAAAGTGCATTTTTAAAGTTATTAATTTTAATTTAACTGTCCAGAATGACTGACTTCTGAGAGTATGTTGACTTGGCACCATCATCTTCTAGGAACATTAACTCTCCCATCTACTGCACAACAGATAGCTCAGTCAAAGTTATACACAGGACAGGTTTATAATGACTGAGGGTTAAAGAACTTTGGAAAATCCTCTAATTTGATACTTTTTACCACCTAGATATAAATTTTAATTTCACGGGAGCAATTTTACAAGATCAAACAATAAAAATATTTAATTACAAAACATTTTGCTAATTACATAATACATTTACCTTATAATCAGATTTATTTGGCAGTACATCTGCTGGCAGCTTGTGAATCTGATATCTATAATGTTGTAGTTTCTTTGCTCCAGAGTCCTTCATCATAACTGAAAGCTTCATGTCAAAGGACCTACATATTAAATGTGACACACAATTCAAACACTGCTCAAGATTAATTATCCTTCAATTAGTTTGAACAATTCAATGTTTGAACAAGAGAGAAATTATTTATTAATACAACTAAACAAGTGCACACAGTAACTATTTTACCATAATAAAGTGAAAAATGTTTAATAATTGGACTGACAGCTGGAAATATAATATAAGATGGATTGTGATGAGAATAGAAATACAAGAATACAGAGTACTCTGATTAGTAATATTCTAATCCCAGGTAATTTTCATCCAAAATAGAACACGACTGTTATAAATACAGAAAAGATCAATATACTATGTAAATAATTACATAGATATACATAATATCAGAAAAGAGTTTGGGTGTATGCCTTAATAAACATACATAAATTATAAACATTTCATTGCATAATAAGAATCATTATTAGTATTTAATAAACATTTAAATAAACATGCATGCAGTCACATATCAATTATTTCAAGGATGAAGAAATCAACTCTCAGATGTCAATATTCAATCATATTTAAAAATAACTAAATTCACAATAAGAAAATTTAGTTCAAACCAGACATGGGGTGAATTCAATTCCGGAAATGGAATTGATTATTTAAAAAAAATGGAATTGAGAAATTGGAATTGAAGTTTCCTACAAAAAAATTAAATCCACAAATTAATTTACCATTCTTACAATGTTAACGCTTACATGTGGTGTTACCAATAAACTGGAACCAAAATGATCCAGAACTTTGGTTCCTTATATATATATATATATATATATATATTATCAGATACGCACACCGACCGTGGTACCCGAAATAAGCGTTTAAGCAATTAAATGGTCTGGATACTGTGGGCTCCGCCCACAACACTGTGACACCACCACATAGGATACCTGTAATCTACATAGAGATATTGCTATTTAGAAGTTAATTAATGTTATCATCTCACCGGGAATGCCAATCTGAAGCAAAAACTTGCCCCTTCTCTCCTAAAGCTGTGACTACTATAGCCTATCCCCAGACCTAACTGTTTGAGATCTTTTGTAAACTTACTATATGTAAGTGGTTTACTACCCAGCAGGGTTGTGAAAGTAAATGCAGGATTTGACCCCTGCTGGGTGAAACTAAGCAAAAACGTATAAACACATCTTTGATTATTACAAAATACACTTTTACATGGGGATGCACCACTTGATCCACTTGATATCTTCAAATATCTCTTTAGCTAAAAGCATGTTGTGATTAGACTTTTGCAATTTTTTGCCAAGTTAACATTTACATGTGGTGTTACCAATATACTGGAACCAAACTGATCCAGAACTTTGGTTCCATATATATATAATTATTATAAATATATATAATATATATATATATCAGATATGCACACTGACTGTGTCACCCCACATGAGCATTTAACCAATTAAAATGGTCTGGATACCATAGGCTCCACCCACAACACTGTGACACCACCACATAGCATGCCTGTAAGCTATATAGAGATATTGCTATTTAGGAATTTACCTACGTTCAATATTTAGAACAGGCAAAAAAAATTAATCCACAAATTAATTGACCATTTTATTTTTTAATTCAGAAAAAAAATTTCCATGATAATCCTACTTGGAATATAAACTACTCATAGTACCTACTCATGGTAAGATGTATCAGACAAAAAAAGAGTCGGGGAAAAAACGGAATTGATAAATTTATGTGTGATTGGAATTGACAAAATGGAATTGTCTGGTTCAAACCGTTGTTATTTAATTTTAGTATTTTAATTATTCCAATAGACAATAAATACATTAGTACTTAACTGGATGAATACATTAGATACTGGTGAGTGCTTTACATCCAGAAACTCTGTTAAAAGAGGGTGATCTATAATTAACTTTAAAAATTCAGCGGCCTACCTTTCTTTTACCTTAAAGTCCACTTTACCACCGTCAGATGGTTCATTTTTTGCAAATGCTTTTTTTAAGCTGGGTATTACAATCATAACTCTCACATGATCACTTTCATCATCACATGCCACTGAAACAGAGAAAAAGCTATACGAATTAATAAGACCCACTTTAGATTTTTGTCATTTCCCCCAGTAATAAATACCACTAGTAAATAGGAAGAACAAAAACATGCTGGGTAAAACCTTGAAGTGGGAAAAGTATGAGAAAAATCTATAAATGTCATTTGTACCACATTCATAGCAGATAATGAATAAATATAAATACTATGAATATAACCAGACTGTTTATAACAAGACGTGTTACTTGACGTTTTAACATGACGTCCCATTTTGAATTTGGGTGCAGCGATCCTAGTGGCTGGACGTACCATGCCACAGACAGCTGCCTTTGTTTACACGTCATCTAATGGCAGTGGTTCATTCTGCGCAAGCTTTCAGCAGCAGTAACAGGAAAAGTGTACATAAAGATAGACTTTTTCTTTTGTTTCCCGAAAGCTAGTGAAAAATGATTATGATCTGGCTTTTTAAAGTAAAGAATATGTTTTAAATAAGCATAACAATTTGAAGTAGACACACCCCCACTTGACATGACCCCGAGCGACACCCACCTGTACTTACATGACCTTAAGAAAATCAATATCCTTAAGCCTAACTTACCGCAAATAAGGGGTCTGAACAAAACTGAATGGAATTAGTGTGATGACCCATGATCACTAAGAGATATCTTGATGTTTGAGGTTAACAATGTCAGCCAAGCAGTAGGCTCAAGATCTATCTAGATCTATATTTGTTTCTAACAAAATCTTATTAAATTTTATTTGTGCTATGAATGTTATCTCTGTATCATTCATTACTTTCATAATTTGTTTTTATGTGTTTCATATATGATACACAACTAGGTATGTTGTAGACATTTTAATTTAACATCCACCATGATATTAAACATGTTAGAGTTAACTCTGGTAGAAAGGATGAGTGAAAAGAAAGGTAGAGAGGCCCTGGGTGTGTTTTTGATATTCATGTTTGTGACCTAGCTGTTAATGCACCAATTTGATTTCATGCATCACTACACATTTCACACGTACGATGGCCATAAATATACATGTATTATGACTTACTTTATGTACATTATGATGAGTTTGTTCGTTTGCGTGAACATTATGATTTGTTTCAATTTGATTGCATTTGTTCATAGCTAGCTCTATGGTTTAATGGTATTAACACTTGCACAGCAATCACGAAGAACGCAGTTCAAGCCCCATCCTTAACAACATTATATTTTATTGTTTGTTTTGTCTCAGGAAGTTCGCTGTGTAAAGGTGTAAATATATAACTCAGAAAAGGTCTTCGTTGGAAAAGTCAAGTGGTTTATGAGGACGCTCGATCAGAGCCTCAGTAGACGCTAAATAGTAGACGATAGGTAGTTAACACTAAACCGTAAAAAAGCTCTCGCAAGGACTTTATAGTTTTCTCCTGCAATAGGCAACTTGAACCATCGACCCATATAACTAAACCTAAAGGTTTAGAATATTTTTAAAAACAATTTTAAAGGGTAAACATCATAGTCAAAACCAGTGCAAGGCAACTGGGTTAGACCAGTTATCCCCAGATTCATTAAAGATGGTGCCAATATCATTATGTCACCCCTAACACATATTCTAAATTTATCTTTAGTAAATGGTAAAATTCCTCATCATTTAAAATCTGTAAGGGTGACTCCTATTTATAAAAAAAACCCAGTAAAACTGAAGTCGGCAACTATTGTCCAGTCTCAATTCTTTGCACCATTTCAAAATTATTTGAGATGATGGTCTACGATCAGCTAGATCAATACCTCCAGGACCATAAACTCCTATATGAGTATCAGTCCGGTTTTCAATCTGCCTTTTTAACTGATACCTGTTTGGTACATCTTACTGATTATCTAAACCAGGAACAAGACAAAGGTAGCTATGTAGGTATGGTACTTCTAGACCTACAAAAGGCCTTTGACACTGTTGATCATGGCATTCTAATCCAGAAACTAAAAGCTCTATGATTCAATGCATCAGCACTAAACTGGTTTCTATCCTGTTTACATGAGCGAAAACAATCAGTAGAAATCAGTGGCGTTACTTCTACCACTGCCACAATTACATGTGGCTTCCCTCAAGGATCCATCTTGGGTCCCATGTTGTTTCTCATCTATGTGAATGACATCCCATCAGCGGTCAAGTGCAAATTAATACTTTGTGCCGATGACTCTGCACTTTTAGTGCCAGGAAATAACACAAATTAAATTCAGCAAGAACTTTCCAATCAACTAGATTAAATCAGGGAATGGCTGATTGATAATAAATTCTCTGTCTACCTTGGAAAGACAGAGTCAATTCTCTTTCCATCAAAGAGGAAACTTTAAAAAAAACTCCATTCAAGTGCAATGTGCAGGCAATGTCTTGTCATGTCGGACGAACTTGACCAATCTCTTGCTGGAGACTGTATTGCGGATAAAATCATTAGCAAATCAAATTCAAAATTTCTATATAGGCAGACAAGGGATGTCAATCTAGAAACAAAAATATGCTAACTGCAGTATTAATCCCATGCCACTTTCACTATGCCAGCTCATCATGGTATTCTGGACTGACCAAGAATTACAAAACTAGGCTACAATGTACCTAAAACTAAATTATTCGATATGTTTTGAACGCAACCCCTTGGACTCATATTGGAGCAAATGAGTTTAGATTGGTAAATATGTTGCCGGTGGAACTCCATGCCAAACAACTCAAACTAAATCAAGTTCACAATATTCTAAATGGCACAGCCCCCATTTACTTAAATACTGCTTTCAAATTAACAACATCCCAACATAATATTATTACAAGATCCAGTACAATATGTCTCTTCAGATACCTTAAGTTAAATCTTAAAGGAAAGGAAGCAAGTTCTTACATTCTTTTCTAACCTGGTCCTATATTTTTCAAGTTATATATATATATTATATATATATATATATATATATATATATATCTTTGTTTGTGACATCCATTAATCTAAATATTACAAGCTATTCTTTTGAAGTTTGTCGAGTCCACCATCTGCCATATAGACTACAATAATATATCTGTGATTTTTCTCCTCAGGACCACAATGGAAATAAGTGTTTTTCACTTTCTTGTGCTATCCTGGTACTTTAATGTATCTGTGTATTTTAGTGCTAGTATATGTATTTACATTAGTGTACAAAATAAATCAAATGAAATAAAAAATGTCATATTCACTGTCTTGTAAGACTCTTTTTCTGAACTTTTGGCAAATAAACACACACATACATGTGTGTGTATATTAAGAAAATCATTGGAAGTTTAATTAGGTTCTGGGTGACAGCAACCGTTTCACTTATTTGCCGTTTTTATACATTTATAAATAAATACAAGTTTTTGTTTCTGGTTATAAATTGTTAATATGAGAGGTCTTCAATCATATGGTGACATATGATAAAAATGGAAGACTGACAAACTAGTAGCCAATCAGAACTGTAATCATAATACCCAATATTTGTGCTTCATTGACGAGATGGTCATTCTTTGTAATACAGGTTTATACGCTACACCTTTGTGCTAATTACTACCATTTGTCTGACATTGATGGTGATGATTGATGTTTTACGGCCACTTTTGTGCACAAGTTAGGCTAAATGGGCCGAGTGACTTCCAAAGGTAATGAGACGAAATGAAAGACGAAACAACCTTCAGATTTGCCTTGATTTGCCGGGATTTGAACACGGGTGGTAGTGATCTATGGTCCAGCACCCTACCGCTAGACCACGGAGGTCCCCTGTCTGACATTGATATCCTATTATTATAAACCAAAATGTAACCAAAACTGCATCTGGATCTCGTACATGTATGATATTAGTCTTAGTGATTCATATCTGAGATAAGAAGCTGTGGGTTTATGGATCACACTGGAGACATAATTATAAATTGTCTACTTCCAACAGGCCATACTGATGTTTGGTCTTAAATGAACATCCAACAGAATACATGTGTGACTAACAACTTCGTTTTATTATGTTTCTGTATAGAATGATCTGCACTGATTTGAGTAAATTAATAAAATACAAACAATGCAAATCTTATTGATATCACATACGTTAATTAATACTACTGACATATTGATACTATTTACTCAGCTGTACTTCATATAATCTCGTTGACCTTAATGAAGAGGATGGTGTTATCAAAGAACAGCTCTCAATGCCGTGAATACTACACAATATACACCAAATGGTCTCTGGTCATCTTGGTATGATAACACTGGTCATTATCATCTAATATTATATAATTTTCATGCCGTGCTGCGACAATTTCCTTCCCAAATATTACCCTCCCATTAAGTGACGTATTTAGATCAACCAAACACTCTCACTCCATATGAATATTTTGCAACAAAAGAACAAGACAAATGTCAACAGATGACATAAAAGCATGACATATTCAATTTTGTTCAAAGGATTTGTTTTTTGTTTGTTTTAATCGACAAGTTCAGTCTCTTTCATGTTTATGCTTGAACATTCATTTATAAACACACATCTGTTGTACCAAACAAAAACGTGTTTCATTTCAACATAAAATGATAAATTTATTAAAATAACATTGTTATAATACAATAAAGTAGCATGTAAGGCCAAGGCCACTAAAACTGTTACTTTATATTAGTGTGTGTGTATGTGTATGTAAAAAATGTACAAAAATAAATTCTTCAAAACATTCAAAAGTTCACACATTAAGAGATGAACTTACAAGGGGCAAAATATAGAAACAATTGATAGAAATTGATATATCTAAATATAAGAATACATTATATAACAATTATCAATGGTCATAATATAACATTATTGTAGTGTAAGTTAAACCAGTTGAACAAATGCAAATATTACAGAGATACATGCTATCATTTGCTGGGAACAATTTATTTTGATTCACCATTATCACATATCTTGATGTCAGATCTGATTTCCTCTTTGTCATGTGTTTCACAGTCTGATTTGACTTCCTCTGTATCACATGTCTTGAGGCTTAATTTGGTCTCTTTTGTTTCATGTGTTTTGAGGCCTGATTTGGCTTCCTCTGTATCATTTGGCTTCGTCAGAACTTTTGAGGTTTAATATGGCTTCTTTAAGCCCCTTTAAGCCCCTTTCATCACCTGACTTCAGGCTTGACTCAGCATCTCCATCTGCCTTTAGGAATGATTTAACTTCATCCTGTGTCTTGATGTTTGATTTGGTTTCACCTCCATCATCTGCATTCAGATTTCGTTTGGCTTCCTCATCATCACACGTTTCAAGGCATGGATCAACCTTCTCGTCGTCTATTGTGTCCAAGCCACTTTTTTTTAATGAAGCTTCCCACGACTCATTTAGGACTTTATACAGTTTAATGATGATTTTACCTTTTCTAACCTAGAATATACATAAACATAAAATGAAGAGAGGAAGCCACCAACAGTAGCTATATATTAAGTATTTCTATCAATATTAGTTGTATGTATCCGAGTCACGATGAATAACATGGTGGAATCCAGAGTTAAAACATAATACTCCATTTACAGGTAATTATCTATCTCTAACTGTGAGTGTTTAAAACTACACGACTGAAAGAAAGTATGTGATTTGAAGCAGCGAGTCTCAGCAACTTTATATTCAGTTTTATGGCTGTCAAATAACATCTATGACTTCACTAACAACACTGGACGGTAAACAAATTGTTATTCAGCCTCACGATGAACGGACAAGGTTTTATAACATTAATATGATAAGAACTATACACAAAATATGCCATTTACCTTACAAATACGTTTTTTTGGAAGCACGTTTTTCCACAGCTTATGAATCTTACATCTGTAATGTTGTAATTGCTGTTTACCTGAAGCCTTAGACTTAAGTG
>JAODUP010002076.1:0-17708 GCA_025642065.1 Paralvinella palmiformis | reverse complement strand
ATCTTTTCACCTTGACCAACATATTTGGAAATGCCCCAAGAGAAACACCATGAATATTAAGCATCCCGACTTTGCAATAAATAAACGTGATCTATCCATGTAATCCTAAGTTTTGTCCAGAAACTTTCTTTTCATGACTTTTTTCATTGAAAGGTTAGTAGAGTATTACACACAGCAGACGAATAAAACAATTATTCACAAATATAACAGACTATTATGAGGCTTTACAAAATGGTAGATAACTGTTTTAGTAACCCTTACGTTTGATTACACACATTCAACTCAGTACATTGGTTACTACTACTACTACTTTTACTACTACCACAAGAACTACTACTACTACAACTACTACTACTATGACCACTTCACACCATTGCTGCTGTGATATTTTTAACTTTAAGCAGGGTCACAAATACATTGTTTGAGTTCGATTCGCCTTGATTTTATGGCCTTTTGTCATTGAATGATAATAACAATGTCTTAAAATAATTCAGAAATTATAGTAGAAAATATCATTTATTAAACATTATGGGATTTTATTCAAAAACTCCTTTATTTTTTCCCACTGTTCGGAAAATTTAGAAAAGATGTGTGACATCTTTCAAAGATGACTTGTTCCAAAACAAAATTCTGAAGAAATAAAAACAGACAAACTGTTATTGACCAACAAAATCATAATAATTGGAACCCAATTTAGTAAACTATTAGAATATTCCCTGTAGGTACAGTTAAGAAGTGTGGTAATTAAGACGTACTGGATAACGAGTTGTCTTGTGTCTGTGAAATTGGCTGGAACAAGCGACTTTTAGTAGGCCTGCATTCACATTGGATAACTGAAACCTATAATAAACTACATTGATAGAATCAGAGAACATCTATGTTTATGAACTATGATGGAACATCGCCGAGTCAATTTAGCGTTTGTTTAATTGATATAGAGTTGACCTAAATAAATGGAATGTAGAGAATGATAGTCTATCATTGGCCGCTCTCGAATAAATTCAATTAAATAACTATATTTCAGAATAAAACATTTCTTACATAATATACAAAAAGTAATGAATATATACACTATTTACAAATAATTAATTAAAATATCATATGCTAAGACACAATACCTGTAAGACACAAAACCTGTATGAAAATGAAGTACTCGCGGACATCTTGTTTGATCAATTTTAACCAGGTTCCTAAGCTAACCTTGATGTCAAATGGCAAATGTATCAACCAACATATGTAAATTGTAATGCGAGGACAAGAATGGAAAGGAATGACACAACAAACACATATACTGGATAATGATGACTAAGCCTTAGTACCCCGTTTATTTTCGAGATTTGATTAGTGTGTGGCTGGTAGACAAATCATAGTTCAGGATATGCATCATGTATATATCAACAAGTCATCAAGTAAAATTAAATCTTTAGAAGATAAGAACTAGTATTCAGATAAACCTAAATTTCAACACCTGATTAAATTTCAAGATGAAGGCTCCCATAATTTCAATGTACAGGAAAACAAAATTTCCTTCAATATACACCCCATAAATGTATTACATACATATTGAAACATAGTACCAACTTACCAAATACACATATTTACAATGTCCGATGAAGTTACTATGACGTACAAATCACCTCAGGTATGTCGCAACGACACGTTGATGCACACTTCACCATCAGATGTCTAGGTAAATGGCGATATTACCCCTCATCATCCCCAGGCCATTCCATGAATATTTGGGAGTAACTGTTAAGCACTGAATGTTATGTAATAATTCAGATGTGTTATTTTTTTAGTCGTATTATTCCGCTTTCTGTTCATACTGAAGTATGATGCGATTTCATGAAGCAATGGATGTATTTCAATGGAGATCAAATGTGCGTCAGGCATTTTATTTGATCGTGTTGATGTCAGTTAATTTCCACACACTTATGAATGCATTTGATGCCACTGGTATCCTCATGCAAGGCACTGGTATGGCAAATATGTTTGAGTAGATATTTGGGGAAATGCAGTAAAGCATATTTTGACTGGGAAATATGTGCAGTCAGCATTCAGAGGTCATCTTCTGCTTGATAATTGCTTAACTGGGAGGGTGGTTTATGAAGTGACGGACCAAGACTCAGAATCCACAGCTTTACTAGATAGCAGAATCCGAACAGAACGCCAAAGTAGAATCAAAGTAGAACAAAAACTAGTAGAGATAAACCTTTGCCTTTGCAAAAGATCACAGACAAGTAAGCTATCGCTTTTCTATCTGAAAATGGTAAAAATTGCGAGAATGCTTGTCTTGGCAGATAGCACGTGGTCCTGGTATACGTATTTTTTAGCTATTGCTGAATGTGTACCCTTGTTCACTGCAACAGTTCATTTCAATTACTTGAAATCAACTTACCTATACATTCAAAGTGTGAAGTATCTTGAAACAAGAAATCCGGCAATTATCGGAAAATGTCTGGATGGATTCCATGTGATTCGCAGAATAGACCAATTTTGGGCTGGATTTGGCGCAGATTTAGTAATAGTGTAGACGCTAATGACGTCACTCAAGTCCACAAGTGGTCTAGCCAGAGGCAGTGGTATGACCAAAGAACAGCGCATAATTTAATTTAAAACTTAAATTAGTTTCAGAAGACATAATTTTGACGTTATAATTCATTGTGTATGTGCTTGTTAGATATTTTGATATTATGTTTCTATATTTTGGTATATGTCTACTGGATATATTACCGTTGTCATGCAGTACTAACAATCCAAAACCAATCCTAGTACGCTTTGGAACAGTTGATCTAAAGATGGAGGTGCTGAGTAGTCGAAAGATCCTGAGAAATAGTAGTGTATCATTAACTGAGGACTTGTGCAAAGAACTCTATAAGACATTTTGTCACCCAAAGCAGCACGAAGTGGTAGAACAAGCATGGTCACGGAACTGTAAGCTATTTGTAAAACATAGAACAGGAAAACAAATTATGTCAGCTGGGTGAAACGCTTGCATGAAGCATTGACCAGAAACCATTGGCGTTCCTGATTCCATTTTTCAACACGTACATGATATTGGCTAGATTCATGCAATCTATGCCGCTTTAAGTAATATGGACAAATCATCTAATGCTGTAATATCTTTGTTGGTATATGATATTCTGATAAATTTTGGATTTATACTGCATCTCATATTTATTTGACACGATTCAAACTTCATAAACTTGTGGATAGTGTGATATAATTTATGGAATATATTTTTGGAATATCACATACTATGTGAAACAAACACATAAAATTGTAAGTATATTTATGCTATAATTGTGTATTATCATACTCATGTATGCCATATTTGTATCATAAATTGTAGAATTCAGCGTCATGATACCCACTCGATGCAGAGGTGCGACACATTGCGTTTGGCTGCCCAACAGGAATGAACTTAACGAAGCAAAACACCCATGATGACATTAAGTGTGTACCGCTACTAGACCCCTATATACCTTTACACTTGTGTACATATATAATCAACCCGCCCCTTCCTACTCGACTTATGTATAGTTAGCCCGAAACAAATGCATCGGGTCTGGTGAGCGATAATAGGTAATTTATTTTTATATTTTAATTCGTTTCATTCGATGTTTTAAAATATAACTCTGTGAATGCCCGCAATCATTAACAATTTCAGTTTGACTAGCTGTCTTTGTAGTTAGTCTTAGCATTAATATCTCTGATGTCTTTGGTTGTGAAATCAGTTATACATACACCTATCCCTATCACTAATGCGATGTGTTTGATAATTTCAACATGCCAGGTAAAAACTAAAGCGCAGTTATTTTGACAATATAACTTAAATTCTGCCTTGTATTATATTCATGTTAGCCGGTTTCACGCGATATTGACAGATATAGTTGTAATGAGATCGACTTATTCACAAATATACAAGGTAGTTTACATGAAATAAACATTATAGACATTGATTACAAACTGGCAAAATTCCTTGCACACATATTCACTTTATAACACTAACTTTTCGTTTTATTTCCGTCCCAGAATCATCTTCACGCAGCCGGTAGAAGTAGCACTAATCAATGGCATCCACGAAACATGGTGACGAATCATGAAATTGACATGCCTACCAAGCGCCAGGTCAAAACTAAGTGTATGTGTATGTGTGTGTGTGTGTGAAAACGGCCGCTAAATGTTTGAAATGTTCACACATTTCTGGTTCACACTGCCAAAAATACACATACATACAGAGAGAGAGAGAGAGACAGAGAGAGAGTGTGTGTGTCTGTGTATATGTGTGTGTCTTTGTGTATTTTATACACAGTCTTTAGTTGAATATTCAATTAATCTTAGTTTCATCTGGGAATTTAATTATCATTCCTATTTCCAGCTATATTTTGTCTGCAATATGACAGACAAGGTTATTTCTAGTATTATTGTCGTTAATAACACTGAAAACCTATATGAGCTTTACAAAATGCAGCTATATCGGTCTGCTTTTATATAGGTGGCAGTTTTGTAATACTGAACATACGGTTATAGCAATTGTTGGATATGTATGGTTATGTTGTATGATACAACAGCAAATGGTTAATTATGCTGCGGTTTAGAATTGTTTGGTGGATTGATATTATGTTTTCAGTTTCCCACTTGTAAAGAAAACTTGGTTCGCAGCTGTATATACCTTGCTATATTTGCATCTTTGGGGGGACACCTTCTATCTGTTTTGACTTATCTAGCACTTACATGAATGCAGGAGACTAAGTACACTATAATTATAAGTATTCCTAACTCAGGATTATATATATTTAATCGCATCTCGAGCAGTGGTATTGACCAAAGCTCATGTGGTTGGTTTTATTTTATATATTGTCACATTGGTCACCTTATAGCGTTGTATCCAGCCACGTGAAAACTGATAGTCCGCCCCTGATAGTTCTTCACTAGACTGCTTTGCTTTGATGATCATATTATCACTAATACACAATTACCTTGAACGGGGATTAGTAAACCACGTGAATAGAGCAGTTTCCATGGGAATATGCATTTCAGCCCCTTTCCTCAGACTATCTCCACTGTCCTGCAAACCAAGTAGACGCTTCTCACTCTCCTTTAAGATGTAACTAACAGTAAATCGACCAATACTTACACCCCACTCACCAATGAAGTAACACATGGTCTTTCCTTGTTTTCGTTTGGGATTATTGGTTTGTACGAACATAATTCCTGTTTCTGGTCAGCAGAAATATCAATACGAGGCAGTTTTCTAACTGGACTTGATATTGCTCTGTTATTATTTCGACAGACATAGAAGTGAATATGATAGCAAGGAACTTTTACCTCCGCATTTAAACCAATATCCAATGATGTGGAATGGCAGTGCAGCTATTGATCATTTTCATATTTGTCAATTACAAACATTATAAAGAAATACTCGTTTGACAGATTAATGTATGATCTGCTCTTTGGAAAGATCACACAATTGTGTTTGTAATTAGCAGCGAATGGTTATGATTGTCTATGAGATATCCACAGCCAATGGAAGCATCGTGTGTCGGTGCGTATGGTCAATGACAATTGATTGTAATTGGTTACGATTTAGCAATTATTGAGGTATGTCTTGCTGACTGACCTAGCGGAAATAGTTGGCAACATCTTCGTGTTGTCGCATTAACGGGGTTATTTAACATTCAAATGTCACATTTCGTTGGCGAAATGAAGTATCGGAGTCTGAACGCGGAGTACGATTTTGTCGGATTAAAGAGTCATTTACAATGGAGCTAAATCTGTCACAACTAATAATGTGTTTGTTTGTGGGTTAAACGATGGCCGGATTAACAAATTCTGACTGTAATAACTTTACTTACATATACCATTCACGTGAAAATAGAATTATACTTCCTATATCGACTTATTTCCAGTATGTACTATGCTTTTTAAAGCTAGTTCTATTATGTTTGTCACATTATAAAAACTTTAGACACGTTATTATAATAGCAGACATCAGGTCTGGGCTTAAAGTGTTAATATATAGTTTAACAACATTGAACGTATGACACCATAACGGGATAGGTTAGCATATATGTTCCTTTCTAAGAGCAATTATGCTATCAAATTTATTCGTATTCTTTTCATGACACCAGCAATTCTAACTTGTGCCGTTACTTTCAGACATCACGACTGTAAGAGATTCTTTTTGCGAGTACTGTTGAGTGGCTACTTATGGAGTGGTGATACATTATATATGTTTTAGCATGAAATGTTACGGGTCTGGACACCATTAGTAAACGTCCAAATTCGAATTTATCTATGCCAGTGCCTTATTCAACGGAACTCACCGAGAAGTAGTCAGTTGTAGTTTTATTTTATTCAATTTGAACATCGTGAAATATAAGTCTAGTGATCTAGACAGTGGTTCCGCTGAATGTTATGCGTTTTAGTCTTCTTATCAATTGTTATATATATATATATATATATATATATATATATATATATATATTTATTTATTTATTTATTTATATTATTCATATATATATATCAATAATACAATTAGATAAGCATAAAAGCAGCGCTCCAAACGGACTTTAAAGTTTGTTCATGTGCAGGATTACTTCCGTCTTTGGTCCATATAAATAAGGGCTTAGAATAATAATAAAAACATTATAATGAATAAACATCGCCTTTAAGAATCTTTTGTTATAATTTTTTCGAACACAAACAAACAAACACACACAATTGCCTTTGTTTATATTGATATATGTGTAACTTATATTCAAAGTATCATTAAAGTATTAATTCGGGGGTATATCAGTTTATCTTTTCTCTTTATATGCTATTTATGAATACCCTTCATATGTTATAGTAAAACGTTTGAAGAGTAAATATTATCTTTTGAAAATGCACCCTAATATTATTTCTCGGGGTATAAAGTATAATTTCACTTCATTCATTTATTATAACCTTATATTTAAGGCTTTCACATCATTCCAAATAAATGTTTACTAGATAGATGCATTTATTAATAAATTGCTAACTTATGTTTAATGACCCCTATGATTTTAACTGTTTTAATGATGTAATAAAGCCAATATTAATTATGATTGTTCACGTGATATATTTTAAACAATAAAACCAATAGTTCTACTTATTATTTGATATATAATAATCATATTACCAGCATATGGATAATGATAACTCTTATATCAAACTGTAACATTAATATGTAAGGGGATATATATATATATATATATATATATATATATATACAGTGTGTGAAACTAACTTATAGCCTTACTGGACCTGCAGGTCTAGTAAGCTATTTTAACACTACATATTTCAGACCTCCATGACAATTAAACATTATGAGTTGATCACTGAGTTAATTAAGCGGGCCTATTTGAAATACACCAATACACGAAAAAGTACTTATCTGGTTGTCAATATCCTTTTCAGAATTATCCCATAGTTTCAACATTTTGTTATGTAAGATACATTGATTTAAAGATGAAAAACATTTTAAATATCATAATTGTAACTGAAAATGTTTTAATAAATCGGCGCGTACACGTTCGTTCGTACGCAAGGTTGGTCTCCTGGCAGCATTCAATAACCTTATATGGAAACATCATGAATATTCGGTATTATCCTTTGTCTCTTAATAAAATCCGACGTACCTTTGCCCAGTGAAATATTGTAATTCATAAGTTGTTTGTGACGTCTTCACTCTCCGTTTGCATTCACTGAGCATGCGTCTATATACACGTAATCGCATAATTCATTATCCAGATGGCTGCCAGCTCAAACTGATCCATGAAATACAAACCTTATTGCATTTCTATCCACACAACCAATTTATGTATCATTTACCCGAAACACACAGCAGTAAATAAAATAGAAAACAAAACAATGAAATTCCCCCTGACCGATTTTAGACATCTAATGTTTAGGCATAACGCATTTGTCTTCGTTTTAAAGGCTAATCTGTATACGGTAGATCAGCTTAATTTTGCGAAAGCAAAAATTGGCTATTTATTCACTTTTGCTTTCTTTTCTAGGCCATTCGGAGGAAGCCATATTTCAAACAAACCGTTATTCACCAGCCATAACTAAATCTGAAGCAGACTAGATCATTGGCATTTACGTAACAATTAATTTCATTCTAAGCAGATATGAACTATATATACATAATTGAATGACACCAAAGGTAACCAAGCTAAAGACAAATTGCAATTACCATTATGATTAGAAGGTTATATTAAACTGCATATAAGAAGGTGTACGATATAATGTTTTCTTATAATGTTTCTATTCTCAGCAAGCGAATATAAAGTATAACAAATCTAGCACGCACAATCAATGCCTGGTATAGATAACAAGTCAGTGACTATTTGACATCCAATCGCAAAATTGCAGACACTCAACTCAGCTTTAAGATCACTAGATTAAACCTCTACACGCAGGCTGGTTATTTCAAGCATTTAAATTAGCTACTTCACAAACTAATGTTCTTAAACATGGCTGGAAAAAAACAGAACTGTTAATCGCCATTATGAGTGATACTGATGGGGAGAATATCAGGGACGAATGAGCCTTAAGCCAATGATTGTTTTATTATAAATTG
The DNA here is from genome assembly GCA_025642065.1 of Paralvinella palmiformis. Lineage (NCBI taxonomy): Eukaryota > Metazoa > Annelida > Polychaeta > Terebellida > Alvinellidae > Paralvinella > Paralvinella palmiformis. The sequence continues at coordinate 9,097 of JAODUP010002076.1, read as the reverse complement.
AAATGTGAACTGATTGTTGAATAAATGAGAATATTACACAAGTTCAGTCTGTTATCAAGTAGTTCTTTTAGAGTATAATATGAAATTCTGTACAACATAATATTTTCCAGTCCAGAACGCTCATTACACTGGTCAGTTGCACCAATTTGATTCACAGCCGTGTCCAAGATCTGACGGGATATAGCAAGTGAAATTATTTGAGTGTTTGTTCTTTGATATGTCACAAATTAATATACAAATCACGAGCTTGGTTATTTGATGGGTAGTTGTTAGTATTATACTGTAGCTTTGTACCGACAGGTCGAGTACTGGGGCACATATACTAGACCGGGCCTTGAAACACTGGTCCCACTCGAGCGGTCGATAATTAATGTCGCACACACACAAACACACACACACACACTATATATATATATATATATATATATATATATATATATTCGTGTGTCTGTGTGTGTGTGTATGTGTGTGTGTGTGTGTGATTTAGGATACATATAGAGTGGTACTAAATTTGTAGATAAATAACCTATACATACATCATTCAAAACATAAAATTTCTACATCTCCGTATATCTATACATTTATACGTATACCTACGCTTATGTCTCGGCGACTTATCAACCTGTGGGAACTAGCTAATTCGCTTTTTCTACGCAGCAAATATATCACGCCCACTGGAAAACGGCTACATCCATGTTACGTAGAAAAGCGGAAGCACGTAAAACATATCATTTGACACCACATTTTGCAGTAAACAACACGTGCGTGTGGTTCAATGGCGACTTACTAAATACAGATTAAAACTACTTTGACACCACAGTTTACATTCAACAGTAATTTTCTGTGTTCAAAAATTCTATGGATGTAACAGATTTACATGTTTAAAAATACATAATTCCTTTCAGCTAAATACATAATATATTCAGCTAGGAAAAGCTGAAACAAAAATATTAGTTTTTATCTAACTTCTCTTTGAAGGTATCAAGGGTCTTGCACTTTCTGATGGTTACTGGAAGATTATTCCATAAAGTTGCAGCCTTATTCAGACAAGATAGGGGTATTTGGGAACAGTCAAAAATGTATGTTCAGAATCATTAAGAATTTGATGAGATATAAATCATTCCGCCAAGCTGTTCTTCTGATGAGCATTTGGCCAACAAGATTAGTGATTTCTTCACGAGGAAAATTATAACCATTAGAGACAATATTGATAATCACACATCTCCAATAGGCACGCTGTTGTGATGAGCGCTGATAACATATTTGAAGGACAGCCTCTGACAGAACTCGCGTCTACCACTCAAGACGAAGCTTTAGATAAGAAGTATATGGCGGCATTAGTTCTGCTTGACTTATCTGCTGCTTTCGATGCTATAGATCACATGATCCTTCAAACGCGCCTTGAGCATTCATTTGTAGTAACCGGAAGTTCCCTCTCCTGTATCAAATCGTATCTGAGTGGCAGATATCAATGTGTTGCCGTAGTGTCTGAATGTTGGGGTGCCACAAGGATCGGTACTTGGACCACGTAAGTACTCTTTGTATTCAAAACCAATTGGTGCGATGTGTAGCCGACATAATTTGCTCTACCACTGTTATGTAGTTCATACTAACTGTTATATGGCGATCATGCCCAAAACAACTTGGCCCGACGTTGCACAGAAATTGGAATCTTGTGTGGCTGATATCAGTACTTGAATGAGTGCACACATGCTTAAGTTAAACGAAGAAAAGACAGATCTCATCATCTTTAACCCAAAACATCAGGTTAGGATGAATGAGGAATTACGGCTTCAGGTAGGTATGTACTAATACTGTTTCTGTGGTATCGTCAGTGAAGAACTTAGGAGTATATTTTGATACATCCCTGACCATGGAGAGGCAAGTAAATGTAATTTCCAAAGCCTGTTATTACCGAATTCATAATACTGGTCATATCAGGCGGTACTTCACATTGGATGCTTGCAAAACACTGGCACATGCTCTGATAACTTCTCGGCTAGATTACGGCAACGCTCTCCCGTATGGTCTTCCAAGCACACTGATGTCACGGCTACAGAAATTACAGAATTCTTCTGCCAGGTCAGTCACTCGCACTCATAAACGAGAACATATAACACCAGTCCTGAACTCCCTGTATTGGCTACTGGTTATATATATGTCACAGTACAAGAGTTTGATGTACAGTTGTAAGTCGTAACGTATCTACCGTCTGAGTCTGGAACATTCTTAGCCGTATGAACAATACGTGGAGTGATATACGGTAATAGATGTTTCGGAAAGGCTGCTGCAACCTTATGTAATAATCTTCCGGTAACCGTCAGATAGTGCAAGACCCTAGCTGAATATATTATGTATTTGGCTGGAAAGAATTAGGTATTTTTAAAGATGTCAATCTGCTACATCCATATAATTATTTATTGTCAAGCGCCTTAGAGTAACCTTCTTACAGTGTATATACGGCGCTATACAAATTATGCATATTATTATTATATTATAAACAAATTTGTAATTCCTCGATACTCTTGATATTTACAACATAAATATACTATTAAATCAGCCGAAAGTGAACAACTATCAATATGAATAAATGAGCGTTTTATTGATAATTTCCATGCTAATGTCATCATGGAGCTGGAAAGCAATCAAGAAGATCAAGAAAGTCAGTGCAGAGTAAAACCACAGAAACAACGTTAGAAGAAAATAAAAAGCATTTCGTAAGTCATAAAGGAATCATATATTAACACCGATGCGCATATATGATCAGATATCATAAAGGTACCGCTCTCTTGACAATGTAATATAGTTTAATGGCATACTTTTTTTGCAATAAAGTAGGATAGCTATTACTCTATTCGTCGTCTCATAGTTATCAGTTTAATCTCCTTAATCCTGCAACACATTTTGTTTAGGCAACATAATGACATATTGGTGCCTACTTACTAGTAGGTAATAGATATTGACACAGATCAATAGTGTTTGGACATGTCATGCTTATCAGCAGTCAACATATGAACATGAAGCTATGTTTATCATTATATTAACATGATGCTATGTTTCTCTATATAATATCTAGCTTCATAATAAACCTCTTACCTGCATTATGTGTATCTCTAAAGTTAGCCTCATTTTAAGTTCGCTTAATGTGAGCAATTATTATTAAATTAGTACTTTAAGTAATATATATATATATATATATATATATATATAATAACGCATGCGCGCGCGCACACAGACACACACACACATTTAGACCAATGAATGAAACATATAACTTTAGACCTGACCAGAACTTTCTTTCGAATTTCTTTAAGAACTGGCTTCTACATTGGCGGCTTAGGGACTGGTGAGATATAATACTTGCATCAGCATGAACAGTCGCCACTTTGGATTCAGTCAACTGACGAATCGTCCACAGGAACTCGCCCCCCTATTGTAGAATCCTTCCAACGTAACATAACCCAAGCATCGTCATGTACACCATAAGCAGTCGACTCACACCAAAATATGCACATGTTTCCTGGTACAATTGCTAATAACTAGTATTTACTACGTAACTATTATTTATAACCCACAGCGAGCACGTCGAAGTCACACACATCTGGATTACTGTGGATCATGATATTAATACATGGCAAGCTATTTTCAGCTTTCATGCGCAGTTGTGGATAGTCTACTTCACAACTACCCGGAATACATATTATATATATATATATATATATATATATATATATATATATATATATATATATACCATTACAATGGTGATTATTAGTGACTCGAAAACATTAATAAAAAGGCATTTGCCTAATTATATTTCGTACTCGTAGTTTCTAACTTATTAGCATATTATATTTTACCATGGTACCCTAGTATACTACAAAATTATACAATATAGTTCATCAGCCCCTCAATTCTATCTTTCAACACCAACATATTAGTAGTCGTAATGTCAGTATCGAGTAGTTTTACCACTCTTTAAAAAATCCAGAAAGAAAGATAGATCACGCTATTGTATTACGTGAGTAATTTGTTGTTTGGTAATCTTTTTATAATTGTGTTGTTTAGTTAAGCATAGCTTGTTTATTGCGCATTTCCGCCATAGATTGTTTGAAGTATGCGGTGTTAAATTAAACCCTTTGCATGTATTTGGTGTTATCATCTGATTGAATAAATGACAACATTATGCTACACCGATGTACATGAAACAACACATACAGAGTGTCAGCATAACTTTAATCAAACATTTGATTACATAATATTATATAAGAAAAGGTTCGATAAAATTGAAGAGGTACTTGGTTTTCTCAGGAACAGATTTAAAATTTAAAAAGTTAAAAGCATACCACGCATCCTAATACAAATAAGGAAAAAGATAAAAATAATGCTGCGTGGTATGAACTCAATAATACGGTACAACTAATTGCAGACATGTTTGATATAATTTTCTTAAAATCGTATTAAAATAATAATAATGGAGCCTGTCTAGTTAATAGCGTCAAATCATTGAAAAATATTTCCTCCTTTTGAATTACCTTTCTGTGTGGTATATGATTAATCTATACCATATTTCAATTCAAGATACTAGATAACCGTGGTAAAGTGGTACTGATAGTCCAAGTGATGCTGAAGACCTCAGTTAAGGGAGTAAAATGAGTGGTTAGTGTCAAAGCCAAATGAGAGAACATATTTAGTAGGAAATTAATTGGCATTGAATGAACTGGAATATTTTGATCCAAATGGATGTGTTCAATTATAAATTCCCCAAAATAGAACTTCCTCCAAGATACACTAAACTTGGAATACATGAAGTGCATAATTAAAATAAATGCCCGATAAGAAATGGCACTTATAAAACACATATGACTTTATACGCATTTGCACCATTACAATTTGAGAAAGTTGACTAAATCGATAACGCAGTATAATGGAGAACAAAACCATACATTTTGGAAGTTAAACACCAATTTCATAATATCCATGTCTGACACGACAGTAATTTGATAAATAATGCATTATTTTCAGGAAAAGTCAAACAATAAGTGGTTGCGAAAGGAAGCTAACTGATATCTTAGTAAATAATTTCTTCAGTTCTTAAATGGATCAAAAGGCTATTTTTACCCATGCAATAAGCTTAAAGCTGTTTGTTATTATGTATCAACAGTATTCACCCACATATTAAGAGTGTGTGGGCAATATTGTTATAACCTTGTTGTTCATTATCTGCAGGTCAAGCAATGGAATATTACATGATTTTGTAAGGTGATTATGTGCTGATCATGTAAATTTTAGTTTTGCCAAATGCCTACAGCCCTCAAATAAAAAAAGGAAGTGTTTGAAGACAATGGATGATAATTGGTGTATTAAGACTATACTAATATATCCGGCATATTCTCTCTCTCTCTCTTCTCTCTCTCTCTCTCTCTCTCTCTCTCTCTCTCTTATATATATATATATATATATATATATATATATATATATATATCTAATACCTGTGCAGACCCAAGGCGTGAAAACAAGCCGGCGCCCCGGTGTGAAGGGAAGGCAACTGTTTTGACAACTTAGCGTACGCGTCGTGCAGCAAGACGGGAACCCGGGCTGTTAGACAGTTATATATACATAATAAATGTGTTAGATTAATAGCTGCCAACTATAAAGTAAGTGCTTATCACAATAAACCTGATGGAAATACCAGAAATCGTATTTCTCTAACTGGCAAAGATCCGGGGAAGTCTTTCTTTAATGTTAATTTATTTGTTAATACGCCGTCTTCCGATTTTAAATCTAGATATATTAAAGTTATTGTGCCCTTCGGCGTAAACATGCTGGGGTTTTACTAAGGAGTATTTTCAAAACTTGCATGTGATTGACTCTTTACATGATGATCAGAAGGGTGAGATCCCGTTAACTGAATTTTCAATCCTTGAGGAATAAAGCCATCTCTGTGGCTGATTATGTTGTATCAAAAGGTATTGATGTATTAGCACTTACTGAAACGTGGCTCGGAACCGACACTGATCAGCTAAATGAGTTGGTTCCCGGAGGGGTTATGAGTTTAATCATATTCCTCGTAAATGTGGCAGACGCGGTGGTGGTATTGGCATACTGTACAAATCGGGACTGACTGTTACAGGTAAGTAAGTCAGATACAACGGACATGTACACTCAGTTTGAAAATATGGACTGTATCATAAATATAGGTAAGGTTACAGTTAAATGTGTTATTAAATATCGTCTCCCGCCTTCTAAACAAAATGGCTTTAGAAATTCCATTTTCTTTGACGAATGTTCTAAATACTTAGATAAAATAGCCATTATCCCATATGATGTCATAATAACTAGTGATTTAAACGTCCATGTGGACATTAAGTCTAATGTTGAAGCTCGTACATTTTTCAGTATTTCGGGATTGACATGGATTGACACAACATGTTAAAACTACATATGGCAAAGGAGGACCCCCAATAGATTTGGTCATCTCTAGAGAATCGAGTCCCATCATAGTAGGAACTCCTTCGGTATTTGACCCTTGTCTCAGTAGTAACAAAGCTAAATCCTTCGGCGAACACCTGGCTGTATAGTTCATTGATAAGCCTGATTGAATTCAAAGAAAGATATGATACCGAAAATATCGTTGCATAAATGTTAAATAATTTATTGATGAACCACAGTCGTCTCAACACCTAAGTAATTGTGAGAGATCAGTAGACCAGCTGGTAGAAGCTAATAACAAAGGTTTCCAGAGTATCATAAATCACCATGCTCCTTCGTTTTCAGTAGTCATCACGTTGGTACCAGATATTCCTTAGCACTCTAATAAACTCAGAAATGCTAAGAAAATTCGGAGTAAAGCAGAGAGAATGTAGCGTCGAACTTCCTTATTGGTGCTCTTTCAAGTATACAGGGATTTCTGTAGAAACATGAACCTGCTACTCTTCAAGAAGAAGTATTTCTATTCTACAAAGATAGAGGAATGTGGAAAAAATCTAAATACACTTTTAACTCTGCTGAAGTTCAGCAATTAATTCATTAGAACAGCAACAATCATCACGAATAAGATCATGTCGGATGCTCCAAACACTACCGAACAAGTTATGTGACTTGGATCCATTGCCCTCTTGGCTTTTGAAGAAATGGCTGGATCAACTTCTACAGCTGATAACAGCCATTGCCAATAGGTCAATGGATAAATCAGTGATGCCGTTGTGTTTGAAACTAGCCATCATAGGCCCGCTGCTTAAGATACCTGGTTGGATAAAGAAGAGATGAAGAATTATCGTCGTATGTTTTACCTTCCTTTCATCTCTATGCTAATTGAAAAGGTAGTAGCAAGGCCTATAGAAGAAAACCTAGAGCACAATGATCTTAATGACATTTACCAATCTGCTTCTAGTAGAGGCCATTCCACAGAAACTGCTCTTTTGAAAATGCACAGTGACATTGCCGAGGCTCTTGATGAAGTGTCCATGACTGCATTAAGTATGCTTGATGTATTCGCAGCTTTCGACGTAGTCGATGACCCAATTCTGCTTAAGGGTTTAGAATTTTCCTTTGGATTCAAGGATAAAGCTTTAACTTGGGTGAAGAATTACCTCACCGACATAAATCAGTGTGTTTCAGTGACCAGAAAAACATCGCCATACGTAGGTCTTCTTTTTGGTGTACCACAGGGATTTTAGGACCAAACAATTACTGTACGTAATATTAAATATCATTGTTATGCCGATGACACACAAGTGTATATGCAGACAATACATAATTCATTGTTTTCTCATCCAAGCAACACGTAAAGAAAACTGATAATCTTCTCATTAAGGTGAGATCCAGTTATATAAATTAGTCCATCTTTATAAGAAATATAGGGCTTATATTAGATAATACCATAGGGATGAAGAAGCAGGTGAATTATATATGTAAATCCTGTTATTACCAAATAAGAAATATAGGACTTATTCGTAAGTACATACATGATGAGACATGCAAGACGTTGGTCCAAACCCTTATTATTTCTCGACTGACTATGACAATGAATTACTGTATAATATCTCACTCTCTTTGACCAACCGCCTACAGCGAGTGTATAACTATGACGCATGTCTCGTGACAGGCACTCGCAAAAGGGAACATATAACAACTGTTTTATTCAAGCTGCACTGTCTTCATGTACGTTTCAGATCATTGTACAATATCCTGTTTCTTACATTCAAGGTACTGAAAGGACCAGCACAGGTGTATCTAAGCGATCTGATCAAAAACTATATACCCATGAGAATGCTCCGAGATGAGTCTTATTCACTTTTGAGAGTACCAAGAAGCCTTACAGCAATGTACAGAGATATAATTCCCAGAATCAACTCCCAGTCTGTGGATTTAGTTGGCAAACCACAAAAACGCAGCAAATAGAATTTGTTTCGTAAGGTTCTTAAACCCATTAATTTAAATTAGATTTAAAAATAATATTTAGCCGAGGTGTAGAGTGAATCGGGCATTCTTTACAATGCGTGTGGGACAGGGCTAGCTTAGCGCATGGGCTCAATGCATAGGAGCCCCACAAACAGAAGCGCCCATGCTAATATGTGTTTGTTAATCACTCTTAAGTAATCCTACTGGGCCATCTTAACGCATGGGTACGCAGAGCAGTTGCCCGTGCGCCTTAGAACAAAGGAAAAAGTAATGCATTTACCATGAATGCATAGGCATAGAGATAACTGAGAATAGTGCAAACTGAGATTAGTGTAAATTTATATTAGTGCAAACAATATCAATGAAATGGTTTTGATATTTTTGGGAAAATGTACATTTAGTAACGAAATTTCATCATGTGTGACGTGACTACAGCCAAGTACGGTCTATATCATATATAGGATAATTAGAATATAGTAAAACCCCCATCTGTAACTGGATCTCTTCTATAGATGAAGCACCTTTTCAGTCTTAAATTATTGCTATGTTTAAAGTTGTATTTTTCAACCATCTCCCAACTCCGTACTTCGATCTTTGATCTTCGTCTACTGTCCACGTTTATCATTTAGTATGTCGATCGGGAACCAACGTGTAGCCTTGTTCATGTTGAATAACGTACTAATTGACTGCTAAT
>JAODUP010002075.1:0-17542 GCA_025642065.1 Paralvinella palmiformis | reverse complement strand
ATAAAGATAATATTTACAGTCAAATTACATACATCATTATTGAGCTGTGTTCTGAAGTGAATGACCGCATGTACATTGGCAATGAGAATTCATGTTTACTGCAATTATTTAGTTAGTAATTTGAAGGCCTTAAGGTCGAATAGATTTATTAGTATGTGGGGATGTTATGTGGTGGTCTTGAGGTTTGTACTAAATAGAAAAGGTCACGAGTTTGAACACTGGCTACGATTTATCAATTCTATTCCAATTTTAGTGAAGACGTCTTGTTTCAGCCAACAATCCACCAAGCAAAATAAGAGATGATATTGGTTGTCATGTGAATAACTTCCCATAAACTATTTCTATTTTGTCACATAAAATTGACGTACAATGCTAAAGATAATATATTTCAATGATGTTACAAATTATGTTTATAATCCACTTCTCTATATGATTGTTTCTTCAATAAGAACTCATTTTAGCTCTTGGTCAGATATGTAGAACCTAGAAAGGCATATTCGAGAAAAGTGTGATGATAAATATCAAATTCTGAATGTAAAAGATACGGATATGTGTTTTTTAATTGCCAATGTATTGGCTAGATATATAGGCAGACAGCTGTGAAATCCCGATTCATTATCCATAGTAGAACTCAAAGATGAAATAGGGTAGTATTCGGCTGAAAGTTATTGACTGTTTTAATTATGTAATTGATAATAACTAATTTGTATTGTTTTAAGAAATGACGAAGTTGGTCTTTAAGTTAGAATTCTGTTACGAAAAGGCAATACATCATATCGAGTAGAAACAAATTGAAAGTTCCATTACTTGCAATAAACAATCTTAAGCAGTCGATCAGTAGCCATATAACATACGCAACCTTCAATGGTCAGAGACGCTGAAAGGTTAAATCAATTAAAACTATGATTATGTTATCAATGCCAAATCAGCTGTTAATACGAACAAATTACAGTTATTTGGTGTATTACATTGTGTATCAATCCTACCGAAGCTTCACAGATGTCAGACCTAGGTATTAAACACAGATATATGTAGACAACTGAGAAAACATGAGACAATATGAATAATATAAATAAAATAATTGTTGGTGCATATTTAATATTTAATAAAAATATTCTTGGAATTTCAAATATAGAATGATCAAAAGATTAAGATGAATCTATCATCATGGTGAGTTTTGACGAAACTGTATTTGTGTCTATAACCAGTAGAAAGTTAAGATTACCGTCAAATATATTTTCTGAGACATCAATATATTTAGCACTTATGCTTGTACAACCGATAATATAATACTTTAGTGTAGGAATAAAATTTATTAAAATGATAAAACTGGATTCTAAAGAAAAAAACTTAATGATGGTTATTACCCTTTTTATATGAAAGCAAGATTATATTTAGTTTTTTTATTATATGTCATTGAAATATTGCATTTGATACAATTAATTTGTGCCTATTACCTTTAATCTGCTTTAAACAAAATTTGTTTAACTATGACAATAATACAATTATTAGTTATATGACATATTGCATGAGCATAAATAATTTTCTCGCGGAGAATTCAAATTTATATCACATTCATTTTAACTTACAATTATTGCTCATGCCGCTTTTCGAAGGAAGCCTGATTCGATGGTTATCTGATTATTAATTATTTCTTTTCGCAGAGTAGTGTTTTTTTCTTCAGATTTTTGTTTAATATTTCATAAATAAGCTATTCTTTTTCAGCCGTATATGTATCATTTGTAATTACGCCGCAGATAATGCAATTAAAACTAGTAATATATATATTGATCAGGATATTGTTGTAATTGCACTGCTGAAAATGCATTTAAATGATATACTAGTAACATGACGCAAATTATGTTTTAATATATAACACCAACCGCTGATTTTTTTTATGATTACTTTACATTATCTGATATCTAAGATAAAAGACAATTTAATGTTATTACAAATGAAAATTTTTAAATATTTACGCTTTATATAACAAAGTTAAAAGACAACTAATTGACTTGTTTCCATAAACAACTGAACACTACTCGGTCAAATTTAAATCTGTCTCCTTGTATGACTTTTCGTAATACTAAGATAATTTTGTAGAATGACATGTATCTTAAATAAACTGAATATTTTCATTTATGCCATGTTTATGATGTTGTATTGATGTGTGTCGTATTTATATGGGTTTTCTCACTTAAAAAGAAAGAGATGGAAATTGGCACAAACAAAAATAAATAGGAGCCTTTGTTAATTATTATTTATTGTGATTTATGTCTTTATCAAAAGAAATAACTATAATCTGACAACATTGTCTAAATTAGGTTAACTATTATTGTAAAAGCTGAACTTCCTTCTTCGCAATGAGTCACGATTTAATCACGTACTTAAAAATAAATTATCTGTCTCTTTAAAGTCATATATGAACGAATAAAAGACTCCGTTTGGGAAGAGTCTTTTTTATCTCTTCTTTGATTACACTTCGCCAAACACAACAAATTCTTTAGTTGACACTGGAAAAATACCGAAGGTAACTTCTATTAAAACCTCAGACATACTGGAGCCACATTCTATAGATAATGACGTCTTAAGGTATATTTAACTGCCTCGGGGCACTTCACTAAGACGGATAACACACAGGTGCGTTCATTTTAATAGAGCGACCATGATGTTTACTGCCTAAAACGAATGGGGTCAAGTGATGCCGACCTTCCTGGTTCACAATCTCACGTGAGAACAAAATGCTTTAAAGATATATGTTGACTCCGTAAGGTGCTGCCATCTATAAAGATATATTTTAGCATTTGAAATCTATATTATGTTGTTTTTACTTTGCAGTAATTAATAAAACCTGAATAATATATCATTTTTAAAATGTATTTCCGTATCAGTTTGCCCCTATGGAAGATTCTGTGTGTTATGTATGCCTTTATAGGTTGTTTTCCTTTGAAAAAGACGCTATTCTGGATATTATCACTACACACATACACACACACACACACACACACACCGCGCGCGCGCGCGCTCACACACACACACACACACACAAAATATATATATATATATATATATATATATATAATATACATTAAAATACGTACTTAGAAGTAAGAAAGTTGCATATTTTATGTAGACATCTAGCAAAAATATTACAACAGCTCCATAGAGGGAAGTGAGACTTGTTAATTGGTGTTATTTCTATTAAAATTCAATCAGTATCAATAAATCTTTATAACAAATGTGGTCAATTCTTTACACAGTGTTTAACATATATTTCGTACCAAATTTAAAAAGGAAGGATCAGATTTGGAAATATTTGTATGACATTTTTCTCCCAAAAATTTGTTTTATGTACCATGCCAAATCAAAGCAAGCTAAATCCTCACTCATACAAGAAAGTGCGCAATCTAACTGTTCTCAATACATCTTTTGAATTAAAACAATATTACATGTAACACTTTCTTTGTTATTGCTGAACCAATTAAATAAATCATATCTAAAGCATATTTTAAAATATAAATATAATCACTAAGGTGAATACAGAGGAGGCTTTCTCGTTACAGGTAATGTCATTTACTGCAACCCAAAACAAACAATAACAACAAAAGAACAAACAATGACTGTCAACAAACATTAATTTTTCTAGTCAACAATAACCACTTGGATAAAACGAAATTTATTTTCTCCGCCACCTATATATATATATATATATATATATATATATATATATATATATATATATATATATATATATATATATATATATATATATATATATATAGCAAACATCTTCTTTCAGACCCAAATAAAAATAATAAACATTTTCACATTCAAACACAAAATAATGGTTCACCTAAAGTATTTTCAATATTCTCATCTATGGCCAATGTTTTTTGAATAGTTGTTTTACAAACCCGCCGATCACTACTGAATTCCCCCCCCCCGGGAAGGCCCACCTGAACACCGTCGGGAAGCGGATTAGGCTACCACACGACCTAATCCAAGATGGAGACAGGCCAGTTCCACTTCGATATTTCTAGTTATTTCTACAATAAATCGGTCTTCAGGCCCATAAATCGTTTCACTTTAAGCTAATTATAACTCACCCCTCACAGAGAAACACATAACTAATTCGAACTTTTAGGAGAGAGATCTATCTAAATTTGCCATCGAAAATATCGCCATTATAAGGCTATCGCCGATAATATGCGCACGTAGACTTTAAGCTTAGATACCACATATACGCGGTATGCGGCATGCGTGATGCGGTATCCTGCGTGCGATTTGTATCTCATACTAAGAATATGGCAACACAACTGAAATACAGATAGCAAAGAAAAACAACAACATATGTGGTCATATGTGAGTAGGGGGTTCACTCCCCCAAAACAGATTTACACATTATAAATTCGAAACAAATACTTATAAAATTATTATTAAAATAATTAATACAATTAAAACCCGGAAAAGGGATTACTTTGTATAATTTCAAGATGGTGGCCCCCAAAATTTGAATGCACAGAAAACTTTTTTATGCTTCAATTTACACCCCATACATGTGTTAGAAACATATAGAAACATAGTACCAACATACCGAATAAGCATATCTACAATGTCCTATGACGTCATCATTTCCTCAAAAAGACGTCATGTATGTCGCGACGACGCCCTGATGCACATTTCACCATCAGATGTCCAGATCAAATGGAGAAACTCATCAGTATTTGGAGGTATGGAACATTTAATTTTTTGATTAATGTATGTATAGTTGTATTTAGATTTATGGAGGTAGGTCTCGAAGAATGTTTAGATATGTTGATGCTCTGTGTCTGTTGCCTCTTACTATGTACCCTAAAACACACACACACACACATAGTGAACATATAGTGAACATATAGTGAATATATAGTGAATATATATATATATATATATATATATATATATATATATATATATATATATATTATGAATATAAGCAGAAAACTAAATATTTCCAGTTCATCGGTACAGTTAACTGGCTTTGAAAGTCTGTGTCCTGTTAATATTAACTTGCGTGCTTCTTCCTCAGTTTTATCCGCCAAAGGCATCTCTCCTTGTAAAGTTATGCAATATTGTCGTTAACAACCTTTATCAACAACATTTGTGATAAACTTTCATTAATAGATTATTGATCTACATTACAAAATATAGTTACCTCCACTAGTTATTTCCCATAAGAGTACACCAAAAGACCAAATATCTTACTCCTTCATGTGGTTTAACTTTATGGCTTCTGGTGATAACCATCTGATAGGACGTGGTAACTGTTAATTTGAAAGAACAGTATTACGTTAGGATTTTAAGTTCAAGTAATATCTATTACTTTTATGAAACAAACTAAATATTCTTGGATTTTAATTCACTTTTAGTTTTTTATACTTGATGTAATAGGTCCCAAGCGCATAATAAATGTCTGATATGTTAGTAATAATCAATTAAATAAATAAAATACGTGTCAATACAAATAAATAACAGGATATCAATGATATTTTGATAATCTTCTGTATATATACTAGTTGCATCTGTTGTCTTATCTTATTTTTGTCATTATTATCCATAGATGTTGTTGGACCCATTTAGCATATCACATGCATAAAAATATACATAATATAGTAACAGTTCACACTTTGTTTTGATGTATTTAGACAAAAATACAAGTCAATGCCAAGCTATTGTGTATATGTGTCAGTGTATAATTAACATTTGGTGATCAGATGAGATAATCCATAGTCGATTCTTGGAATGCTTATCTTTTGGGTATGTGCTTTATTGTAATGTATAAACAGTACTGAGAAATTTGGTAGTAATCTTTGATCTTTGTAGAAGTCTAATATTTTACTATTTAAAGTTTTTCATGTTGAAGTAATAAAGTCCCGTGTCTAGAGTTTTAAGATTTAAGTTAGTTGGCTTTCTCACTTAACTTACATGACAAAGCTGAACCCGTAATAAAATGTTGAAATTAAGTAATTCTTGTGTATATCACTAAACACTACTGATATCAGTATGGTATCGACATTTGGTGTTTGATTATGGGAGTGTAAAAAAATGAAACTGGAACAAGCTAGTCATGATTAGTGTATTTGGATTTGGTGCTCGAAATGCTTACGCTGAAAAATTAATTTCCGAAATTTGGGTAAGAAACCACATTTCTAGTTATTTTATAAAACATAAATATTATCCCTTTAGGCTACCTAGCAACATTATTGCTCTTGGTTAGTGATGAGTACATGTGACGCTGAAAGACTGCAGAAGAGAGCTGGAGGCTGAAATAATATAAATAATCATCATTTCATACAATTATGAATAAATGGAAGAAGGTAAACAATATTAGCAACTATTTAAACATAGGCATGTAAACTTGGTAGTACAACCCTAATAAATCAGCCCTTCAAAGAGTTGGTCATCTGCTTTTATCTTATGCAACACGTCTGATTTATTTCAGGTACACTTTTGTTGAGAGGCTGCATTGCTGCTTTTTTACATTTGGGGGCATGAGGTCCAGTAAGTTTGCATAGATGCGGCCGTCATTCGATTTATATTTATTACATCCGATTATAGCAAATTCCAGGGACGTTTTTATATTATTTTCAGGATATACGCATAGCACGTAAATAAGAATTGACCATCTTTGCGAGGTGAAGTTTGTAGAGGGCATGGTTGGCTAGCTGGTTCTTAGGCTTTTTAGTGATGGTTCACAGCTATTTTGTTAATGATACACCAAATATTTCCAAGATTGTGTTTGGAGTTGCTCAACATAAATGACGTTGAGTAAGCATTGTATATTCGGAGACTTATCTTCAGTGGAATCTTGGAATTCAGGCTCCAGAGTTTCCATAAGTAATTAAATGTCAACAAACATGGGGTCAATTCCATTTGGTCAATTCCAATTCAAGATCAAATTGATCTATTCCAATTCTGTTTTTTATCTACACGGAATACCTACCATGAGTACTGGTAGTTTATATTCCAACTAGGATTATCATGGAAGAAATATTTCTGAATTGTGGTAAAATTAATTTGTGGATAGAATTTGTTTGTAGGAAACTTCAATTCCAAATTTATCAATTCCAATTATTTTAAATAATCAATTCCAATTCCGGAATTTAAATTGACCATCAATTCCAATTCTAGAATTGAATTGACCCCATGTCTGATATATATATATATATATATATATATATATATATATATATATATATATATATATATATTGTGTGTGTGTGTGTGTGTTTGTGTAATTAATATTTACAGTAGATAAACAGTGTATATAACAGATAGCTCCTAATAACTACTCACTTGCATCTCCAAAACTGATTTCAATCCTCTAATTATTTGCTGTATAAAGTTCATTATAGATCATAAGCGTTCTTCATATTGTGGTTCTTCATATTGTTTTAGATTCATTTGAAGATTTCCACAGGAAGCATTCTCCATTAGTAGATAGTTATTATCTGTAAGTAAATTGATGTACATATTACCACCATGATTGGAATCCAGATCTAAGGGTTCTAGTTCAGCATTCTATGGAATGCACTTCTGGGTGGTCTAAGAAAGAATGTGTGGAAGCTGGGTGTGAGTGGTAGGACCTGGTGTTTGTGCACAAATGTCCAATTATTATTTTAGTGAAGCATGATTTTGAAAAGATAAGGGCGGAAGTATAATACCTTGTTGTCGCGATAAAAATTAGTTAAGCCAGGAGTTGGCGACATCTAGTGAATATTTTATTTGGTGAAATTGATCTCTAGTGAGCGAAGTTAGAACTAAAGAAATTTTAGCGGTCTTTTGCAGAAGTATTCCCATGAGGAGGTTTATATTTGTCATTTAATCGAAAATAGATGGCCTAAAGAGGTATGAACAATTAAACTAAATTTTCTCTATTTAATGATATGGAATTTAGCCTGGTGTTGATAATACAAGATGTGTTAAATGTTCTAAGCCTTAAGTGCACCACACCATGCTGGGCGATAATGGAGTATATTTCGAAAACTCGCGTATAAGATGTAAAACATTGCAAATCAGAATACTACCTTTGTTTTGTTTATTGTCAAAGACTAAAGGAGCTAAATAAGTCTAATATGTGTAAAGTGATTAATTGTAGAGATGTTTTGTACCTTTTTTCATTGTAGTTTCACGTAAAGATGGGTCATACTGTAGACATGATATTCGTTAACAGAATAAATTGTTAAAGCCCAAGGTCGTTGTGCCTGCAATTGCCTTACACTTGAGTTCTAACGAAATAACTAACTGACTGAGAAAAAGGAAAGACGGACTTACTGATACACGAACACCGTCACATCTGAAAACAGTTATTACATACAAGACACACACACACACACACACACACACACATATATATATATATATATATATATATATATATATATACAGACACACACACACACAGGAGAGAGAGACAGGGAGAGAGATCACTCTATCAGACAATGTTTGGTATTTAACAAATCTTACACAATGTTAGACGGTTGACAGGGAATGCGTTGATACCAAAAATAAACACAAATTTATATCGCCGCTTAGCCACCAAAGGCACTTGTGGTATGGTTAAATATAATATAAAAATTATATATACTCTGGTTTTAAATATGTTGATTATGAGAGTGTGTACTATAAACTTTCTATGTATAAATTAATATTTCTCTATCTCTATTTCTCGATCTCTCCCTCAATATATATATATATATATATATATATATATATATATATCCCAATAACCATCTGGGATTAGTCATATGAACATTTGTAAATTATCGGTTTAACTGTGATATTTAATGTTATATCACATTTAGTTAGTTCATCAATTCATACATGTTCGTTGTTCGGTGATTTATTATATTAAATGCTGAAGAAAATTCAAACAAAGCAATGTCATTGTGACATTTCAGAATACAGGATTCTTTTCTTTAACATCTACACGAAAGATACTGATAATGTCTGAAATGTCAAGTAATTACAGTTAATATTCAATAAAGCGAAGATTATATATAGAACGATACTATTTTATTTATTCTTTATCCAAATATATTAGTTGAGCAGAAGATTTATGTTTGATCTTTTTAAGCATCACATTATTACTGACTGGGCCATAAGCCTATTTAGAATGTCGGTTATCAGAGGAATGAGTTAAGTGAGACCATTTTTGTAAAGGAAAATTACATTTTAACTAAACAGCTGATCTTAATATCGGACGGTTAGTATGTTATCACGGTTTATAACAATTCGATGTACATTTACAAGTACGCGTAGTTAATTAAGTTTCTCTTGATGCATATGATAATTCGATATGCGTATTAAATTACAATGCTTATGATGCCACGGGGATTCAAAATTTATTCGATATAACCGAGTTTTCAATATATAAAATTCTCTATGAACGTTGACACTATGGACGTAAATGGGAATTTGGCGGGACCAAAAACATACTTCGATATAAGCAGGTACTTTTACTGTATATTCTAACTTGGCAAATATACTTCTATACTTAAGCAAAACTTTAGAAGTATAATTTGTTTTAATTTATTATTAAAGTTATGGCCAATCAATTAGTTTTTAGTATATGTGGTTGTTTTATGAAACATCATCAGGTTTAGGATTTGAATTCATCCCACTCGGCTCCAAAATTGGGTTTTCTGTTGTGAATATACACCAGTAGGTATCAACATAATGAAGAACACCCTATTACTCAATTAATTTTGAACCATTAATCATTGTCTTGAAGAACACCTACCAGATGTCACCACTGTGTTTGGGTTAGTCCATTCGTAGCCACATAACAAACAGGTTGTAAGAGTTGATTGAAAAGGTTTACTATGAAACCGTCATAGTTGGTTGAGCAGCTAGCTAAGTAAAGAAAGATAGCGATAAACAGAGAAGACGTCCAAGTTTTTATAGATTGCTGCACTCTGAATTTTATATGTTAAATTTGTTGACATGTGTTGTCGTCGTCTTAAATACTTAATATTACACAAGTACATTATTAGTATTAACCTAAATGTCATGTTATTGCCTGGACTGATCTGAATGTTATAAAACCAATACAGTATATGTATTCAGTACAAAAGTGTTTATAAAATAAACACTACATGTATATTACGTCCGTATGTAACATTGATTCAAATGCCACAAAATATCACCTTAAATAAAGTATTATAACTGTATAAGTGAGTTTCTCCTTTTTCAAAATATGTGAGCAATATATTTCAATTATTGGCATTAAAATTAATTATTATATGCAGTAACATATACTTATGTATCCACTTTATTTGCATTATACATGAAGTAATCAAATTCAATAAGAATTTATAAGATTGAGATTTGGTGACATTTGACATAATTGATTTTAGGTATCTAATTCTGAATATTAGGTAAAAATGTTATGACTCATTCACCTATATTTCTTTTGTTTGGGTTGTAATACAGACTATAAAAGGACACTAACTAGGTGAATTTGATACACGGATTTGATGGTATTGTATCCTAACAATGTTTGGACTAAATATTATCATTCTACATGTTTACTGGAGTTTTGTTCAAAGTAGAGATGATGCATTAAAATGTTAAAACTTATTAAAGTGTGTTTGTATAGGAAGGCGCAATATTCAGGTAATGTAAACTTTTTGAGAAGATGAAAAGTATAATTGCCGTCGTTTCTATGACCAGCATACGAAGTGAGGTAGGACCATCATCGCCAGGTGAAGCACAATGATATATAATGGCTAATACATTGTTTTCCTAGGGAATCATATTTGTTAGTGATAACTTTATATATTGTTCTCTACTTCTTCTTGAAAACAATATAACCATATTATTAAATTGGATTATTGTAAATATGTGGTGAAAATACATTTCACTTGAAAATGCACACACGAACACACACACACGAACACATACATGGGGGGAGATTAAAATAGCGAAGTACCTAAAACACTATAGGGGGTTGGTCATGGGGTAATACGGCCCAGATGATTATTACATCCCATTGTTGAGTTGATACAGTTGAAGGGGACGTCATGAATCATGAGTTAAACAAGTGTCACAAAGGGCACAAAAAACAGTAATTTGCGAACGAGTATTAGCTATCGTTTGAGACCACGTGAGATATCGTTAAAAAAAAGAAATATATTACGTTTATCAGTGACTATGCTCCTACCATTATCAGTCCAGGTGAAATGAAGGATACATTCTATAACATCTGTTGACATCTTAAATATTGATGGCATCATGATTTCTGTGGTATTAACTATACCTTAACACATAACCCTCCCTCATAACTAAGAGACAGACACTGGCTAAAACAGTTAAGCTGGTTCATAAACATGGAACCAAATTACAAAGTTACCACAGAGATCCCAAGGACTATATATATGTTCCAAAATTGTTGTTTATATGAGCTAAATTACAAGAAAACAAAAATACAAGTTTGATGTGGATGATGAACAACTGAAGTTTTTCATCACTGAACAGCACAGATTTTATCATTTAAACAATCCCTCATCTATCCAACATAAGATATATATCTTTGATTAATATATATCCTCAAGGCGGTGGAAGCCAAATTGAGACAATGTAGACATTTAGAAGTATCCGTAAAGACATATCTAAAAGCTGGTGTTTTCTGTCTGAATATTTGAAGTATTTATGTTTCTTTTGCAAATTACACAATAACATACTCTTACTAATTATTGTCCTGCTGTCTGAATATTTGTGTTTCTTTTGCAAATTACACAATAACATACTCTTACTAATTATTGTCCTGCTGTCTGAATATTTGAAAAGGCTTTAAAGAGAATACTATTGATATATATAATAATATCAATATTTAGATTGTGTATATGTTTTAATATAAAACCCAATGAGTTCTTGTAATTCATTATATTTGGTTAAAATATTTCCACCATTGATGAGCTCCGTATCAGAGTATATGACACTTTTTTCTTGGCTACATCTTTGGACCCAGAGGGTGACATCTGTCTTCCCGGTGGTTTGGCCAGGCACAGTATCTACAGCGTATGGTTTTGGTTATCCTGCCCAACGACTGGTAATGCTGCTCCTCATTTGTTTTGAGACGTCTTCTGTATGCTGTATCATTAAAGGTTTCATCACTACATCTGTACGCTGTAGGCCTCTCATCGGGACGTATGTACGTCATTTCATTGGGCATCTCATCGCGGGGTCTAAGCTCAGATGACCATCTCTGAGTAGTTTCGCTTTCGGAGCTTGTCATCCTGGTTTGCTTCCGCTTGTTTTAGGTCCGTCCCTGGCCCCGAGATGTCATGTGTCGACTTTTCTGGTTAGATACTACATTATATGGTATATCTGTCTGCGCTGGCCTCAATTCGAGCTTTTTGGCGACCTTATTCTGTCCCTTGTATGTTAAATGATAAAGGTCGTCTAGATAGAAACCTTCGTTGGTGGTTTCATCAGTCAGTCTTAAACTATCCGTTTTATCACAGTATGTGCATGACAGATCACCACAGATCCCGTGTACTGCAGTATTGACATTAGCAATACAATTTCTGGATCACCTCTCGGACAAACACTGGCTACTGAGGCAGCCTTAAGCTTCGCTGCACTGGTTAAGTCCTTAAAACTGGATGCCACAACAGTGACATATTTTGTAACTGAACAGTCATTCCCTCTACCTACAAGAACTAGGCTTCGATACTTGTCGTATGTCAGATGTATTACTTTCCTTGTCATGTCAGTGATCTTTCCACCAACAAGACATTTAATATCGCTGTTTAACAGTTTATTCTGGTCAATATCCCTGATAACACTCAACTTAATAAGGACAGTATTCTGCTCAGATACCAGCCCAGTTATTCCGATCATGCTCCGTCACATTTAGTTCTTAAATTTCTTTATGGTGATTTTCAAGACTAGATTTGACTTCTGTCATTATCACCTTTAGCTCAAGGTTTTCACTTTTCAGTAGTGTTTGTTCATCAGCCATTGTCCGTATAAGATAGAAAGTTTTCAATTTTTTTCTTTTCGTAGTTCACACTTTCTATCAGATTTCGGAGCTGATTTTTAACAATGGAAGAGCTGTTTGTAACGGAAATATGATCCTTACCTTTGACAACAGTCTGGTTTCCTCAGTGTGGCACACTCCATAATACCTTGTTGTTTGTACATATTTCAGTGTGTCAGTGTTAAATTAGTAGTGAGTTTTGCAGAGTCTATCATAATGTGTACTTGTCATTAGTGTTCACTTGTAAGGTAGTGAGTTATTCTCATTGTCAGATATTTAACAGTTTGCTCCACAGGACCTGACTATGCATGTTTTGTTTATACTATTTCATGCAATACGAGTCTGGTTTGTTAAAAATTGAAGCACCTGCATCAATCATTAACACATGATTATCTAAGCATTGTCTACTTAATCATATATATATATATATATATATATATATATATATATATATATATTTTTTTTTTTTATTATTATTTTTTTTCACTTTACAAAAACATTTTAAACATTAAAACTAAAATATAATAATTAATAACAGTAGGACATAAGTAACTGTTGTGAGGTAGGGTACTGTTACAAAATCCTGGCCACTTTATTTTTCAAACAGTTCACAATAACTCATTATTCAAGATAATTAAATCAATTGTTCTCACAAAGGAAGTTAAGTTAAACTACGACTGGTCATTAGGTGTAAGTGCTATATGAGCCCTATGATCCTGTGTTATATGAGTTTGAAACCAAATCTACGATTTCAATATATCCAGGCCACATTTTACCAAATCCGGGCCAGTGAAAATGTACTTCTCACCTAACCTTGGCTAACCCACAATCATTCTATCAATGAACCTATCTATTATTTAAAGGTTAACACGAGTAAGTAAGCAGAAACAGATGACTATGAGAACGAGGCTAGTTTGATTTGACCTGGGAGGGTTGCTCGGCACCCAGGTGAAATACCCATACTAAGGGACCTGCCACTGTAAATACCTGATTTTCTATACATTGTCAAATACTCATTAGGAACCTATGATAGCTAAACTGTACTGAAGTCCCAAAAGTGGAAAATGGACAAGACCCCTAAATGTAAGGTAATTAGACCATTTTATGTCAAAGTTTAGAGACTGGTGAAGAAGCCCGTCGTAAAATCATAGGAGGTCAGATATATCTGGTTCCACCCCAATTTATGATGAATAGAATGTGTATCAAACGCATAGTCAGCTTAAGAGTCATTTTAAATTTGACTCTGAATATTAAAATGATTGCTCCACAAAGATGGGTTCGGTTGAACTCTTGGGTTATGAACATACACAACAGTCAACAGTTAGGATATAAAAGTAAAATTTGTTATCATCTTATTTCAAGAACAGTTAATTGTTAATAAATTGTTTGTGTCACACATTAAGGAGTAAATGCGAAATATTAATCAAGATGTTCATAAGGATAACATCTAACAAAATATTAATGACCTATATTGAATACTTATGAAACACCTAGGTATCATATGTGGTGGTGTCTTACCTCCATCAGCATTAAGTGCTGCCATAACATTTATCATTTCCTTGTTTCCATTTGACTTACTCCATTCCCTTCCTTGGCTTGTGGTAGAGGATAATTCCAAGTTTCAGCCATGTTCCAAATTTTGGCGCAAACTTTATTAAACATATGCTTAACGAAGGTTCAGACGGATTGCTTCGCAGTTTTACTTCACGACTTCCCGATCTTTTTAGCACTCCACATCACCAGTTATCTGATGATTTTCCACTTTTTAATTTCACACCATACTTATTCGCATGCGACCCAGCATATATAGCAAAACCTGATTTGTGCTTAACCCTACACCAATGTCAATCCGGTTACATGCACAGTCAACCAGTTTTCTCCCGTGTTGGTAAGTGAACCTGGAGAACCTCCCCGACTTTGCATTAAGTGTTACCTTGTCATTGAGGTGTGTTTGAAGTATTGCGTATGATACATTGACTTCTTGAACTCCTGCTACGATGCCAGTATCATTCTAAAGTCTAGTGTGTATTGGCTTTGAGTGTGGGTAGTAACTGTTGTTTAGTTAACATCATTAATATGTTACTTACATTTAGCCCATAAAATGAGTACAACACAGAAAGCTTATTATTAATCGTATACTAGACGTAATTATAAGAAGGCCATGTCACATTATTGTGGGCTTGTAGTGTATGAATTTCTTTCCTCTGCAATTATTGATATTTTAAAGCCTTAACTGTAACTACATTAAAGCTGTTCACTCTAGTGGTATTTTGAATGATCAAAAACAGATCCATACTCCCAAATATATTACAGTAACACAAACCTAGCTGTGGCCAGGTTTAGAAATATACGATGGTCAGGTTTAGGTGAAATTGACTGCATACGCATTCTAGCATAGAATATATTTATAAACCTATTTTCTAAACGTGTTGAAGCCTACAATTGCCTTATTTTGGCTCTGTAATATACTATTTACTTATTGACAAGATTCAGAGAGTTTAAGAGTTAAGCTTTTGGATACAAATGTTTTATTCACAACTGAACTTACCGCGCATCCTAATTCTAATCCGATCGTCATAGGTTCTGATGTCAGAGGGTGTCACGTGTCGAAATGATAGTATCGGTGACATGGAATAATGGACAAATAATTACATTTGTTGTCCTGTAGAAACAACGTTAGCAAAATATTTGAACATAACTTTATGATGGTATGATATAGGACGTTATGTAGTTATCATATTTTCTGAGTCTATGGTGGCAAATCTCTGTAAGCCTTTAAATTTGTCATCAAAGTTTGCTGCGTATATAAAGTTATGTAAATACTGGCCAACGTTTGTTGCCCTGTAGCAAAAGAGTTAACAAAAGATTTGAACATAAATTTAGACTGGTCTGATAGAAGGATGTGGGTTGTTGTCATATTTGAAAACTGTAATGGGGACTCGCCTCATGTAATTTTTTAATCTGTCAGAAAGAACAAGTTCGGATGATATAAAAATTATATAATAATGGCCGAAGCTTGTTTCCCTGTAAAATAAATCTTGTACTTAGTGAAAGATGGATATGTGTAGTTATCAAATGTTTATGAGACCATACCTAAGTAAAATATAGTACGGATGATTACCTAGCGTCAAATGCAATGTTAATTGATCAGTCAAAAAAGGCGAAAATTGGTGAAAGTGGGCGAAGAAACAAATTATCGCAGAAATGCGTTTATTTAAAAATAAATTATATTGTTAAATCTGTCTAATCACTACTTTTGCAGAAACACGTGATCAAGTCACCCCGTACTGACTTGGTATGTGTGTAGTGACTTATGAAGTCGTATACAAGAAGTGACTTGGGTGGCCACACACACAAGCGCGCTCACGCACGCACACACACACAAACACACACACACCACACACACACACAAAAACACACACACATATATATATATATATATATATATATATATATACATATACACATACTTTGCTGCCACCTGGTGAACACCATGTTTATACTTCCTGATAATAAGAATGTGTCTGAGCCATATTATTTCGTATAATAATTAAAGCGATTATTGTAAGGACAACTTTAATAAAGTTGCGTGTTTATGTAATGATCTATGTATCGTGGTTACAGATATAAGATGTGTATATAACAAACTAGTTATGTGATAAACAGCGTGCACATAATATGTATATCATCGTTGTTTAGACGTTGAGGTAAGTTGTCTTTCTAATATCGTCTAAACACTTCAGCACTAACTATATGTTCTTACTTTGCATCTTGCAAAGAATAACAAAGGTATAATAATAATAATAATAATAATAATAACAATAATGTAGTTATACAGTTTATTTGTAAAATGTTGTTATTCGTTTATATATATATATATATATATATGTGTGTGTGTGTGTTTGTTGGTGTGTGTGTGTGTGTTTGTGTGTTTGTTGGTGTGTGTGTGTGTTTGTTGGTGTGTGTGTGTGTGTGTTTGTTGGTGTGTGTGTGTGTGTGTGTGTGTGTGTGTTTTAGCTGTGTATAATAAGGCACAGGCACAGAGAATCTCGAACCGTGAATTCAAACTCTGGACGTTTCTTCAGGGGACTGAATCCAGAGTGGCGACTTTTCTTGCTGAGACATGTGTAATGTCTCACCAGTCCCTAAGCCGCCAAGCAAAATCAAAATACGAATCACCTACAGCCGTGGAGTTTGGGTGTAAAACACCCAAGTCAGATCACGGCGGTAGTGAGAAAGTTTAGCTTAATTATCTAAGCAGCCCTATTTATAGCTATTTTTCAATTGCTGTATCTTTCTTCAAAGCAATACTATATAAACTATATAACCCAATTGTTACCTTCTTCAAAGATCAGTTTTTACAACGGACAGGCGTCACGAAGCGACTACTGTTAAAACTATTTAGCTTAATTGCTATTAAAAGACTGGCATCTGCGCTGAAGCAGACCGTTTTGGCTCATAGCTTCCCTACTGTTTAAATTTTTTTCAAAATATTTTTTTATTCTAAAATTTTTTTAAAAT
>JAODUP010002094.1:0-17668 GCA_025642065.1 Paralvinella palmiformis | reverse complement strand
TTATTTCTCGACTGGACATGGCAAACATTACCATATAATACCCCCCCCCCCTCTCTGACCAATCGTCTACAGCCAGAAAAACTGTGCTGCCGTCTGATGACACGCACTCGAAAAAGGGAACATATAAAACGGGTTTTTGTTCCAGCTGCACCGGCTCCTATACGTGTCAGATCACTATCGATCCTTTTTAACTTAAAAGTACTGAATGGAACAGCACCAGTTTATCTAAGCAATGTACGGAGAAATTTCCCCACATCAGCCCCCGGGCTGTGGAACAGTTGCCAAACCAGATAAAGTGAGACAAATTCTTAAAACCTTTTTATTTAAATTCGTATTTTAATATTAAACCAGTTTGTTATGTATGAAATGTATTTATCTTTTGAGTTCAGAATATGTTTTAATTGTGTTTTAAATGTTAAGCGCCTAAGAGCAATTTTAGTTGAATAAGGCGCTATATAAAATACTACTAATTATACCACCCCCCCCACCCCTCCTCCCACCACCACCACCCCCCCCACCACCACCACCACCACCACCACCACCACCACCACCCCACCACCACTCATCACCACCAATTCAGAGGGATTCCGATGGCATAGTAGTTAGAGCGCTGCGCAATAAATCTCCGGGTTCTGGTTTCGAAACCGCCTGAGACCTATCTTTATGGGCTATTTTCTCTAGTCTCGCGTAATCTCGCAGTCATATGTCGAAACTGTTACCGACAACGAGACAAAACAACTCAAACTAAATCTCGGGATTCTTATAATTCCTAAGATCATACATCAGAGATACCGTCGAGTGGTAACCGTTTGAGTGTGGAAAACGTCATCGGATTCTGTGAGGTTCTCATCTACACACCAGTAGACTGAGGGACCATGGTAGTCGCTAGATGATGTGGTCATAACAGAGAACAATAGAAAATATGATATTTTTATATACAATAACTACTGAACACTGATTGCCGATATATCCACATGGACTTAATTAATTTCCACTTTCCATATCGTTATACCTGTACCGGTAACTGAATTCCCTCACAATACCCCTCCTCCTCCCTCACTCCCCGTCCCCCTTCTCTTTATTCCTCTTAGCCCCATTCTATCCATTCCATTGTTTTTCTACCTGGTTATCACAAGCATATAATTATTTTAGCTTGCCTGTCGATAATTAGTACTGCAGTGTACAGCAGAAGATACCCCCCCCCCTCTCACTCCCCGGAGTATTAAATATATCCGGCGTTCATTAATGATGCGAGATATCCGATAATTATTAAGGTATAGATATTGTCTTTATATTATGGTTATCTTTGTTGTTGTTTATTCTTGGGTAATAACAATACCGATGATACAATTAATTTGGCGGCGTGTATTAGTGCAGGTGAAAACACTTTTTTAATCATAATGGTTGCTGATTAGGGCAAGGCTAATGGTAATTAATACACCGCTGAGACGGTAACGGACAAGGGTGCACGCTCCGGTCACGGTGTTACCTGTATCTGCGGGATGTTTCATCCGATCTTTTTATTTGCTGATTTCTTCAGGGAGTCATCCCTCCAGCCACATGTTCCAGTTATAACCGACGACGATGATACACAAAACTCACTCACTCACTTACTCTCATACACACTCGTAGAATTTGAAAATTATGGTGAACTTAGAAGTGGTAGGGATGGTATAAAAAGAGAATTGATTAATGTTACATTATAATGAATGTACGTACCGTGAAAGTGCCACAAAAGATTGTAAATCTATCTGGTCTAGTGCTTGGAAACAAATCGTGAATCTACGATCGAGTACATTCGTTGTTCTATTGCTGCTTCACTGTGTACACGGCTCCACTGACCCGCAAACAACAGTAGATGTCTGGATCACAGACTGCGCATGCGTCGCTTAAATTGTCTGTTATACACCACATCTGTCCACGAAGTCGGATATGTGCTACATCTATATCCGTTATATTAACAATCAAACAACATATTTAGCTGTTGATGAAGATGATTCCTGAGTGTTGATCTCCTTTATCAGAGGTTTATATGTAGGTCATAAATTATCTTCCTCCGCAGAGAATTTTATGTTTTTACTTCGATCGTGAAAAATGTGATTCCTTTTTGATGCATCATGACGTTGTAGTAGGACCCCCTCAGTCGGATGCCAAAACCCCAGGCCCTCACCCCCAAAAAAAAAACAACAACAACCAACCGAGTTGATTTAGCTGTATGTTTTGCCAGAGAAGTCGCTGGGTTTTTCCAATTGGCATGATGACCATAATCATAAAGCTACACATTTTATCATGCCTTTGACCAAATGACCTGTGCCAGTATTAGACAATGTCCTCCTATTGGAAACATTATGGAATGTCGCTGTTTTAAATCGATAATCGATATTACTAATCATAGTTTTCATTTAATTTCACCAATGACCCTCTTCACGGGAATTCTTCACTATGATCATAATATACGATTGTTTTCATGCTGATGTACACCATGCTATTAGAAAACTTGTCGGCTGGGATATAATATATAAACATACAGTAATTTAGAACTTTATAGTTTTAGAACCAGAAATAAAATCGTTTTGTCATAATGCTTAATTTGATGAAACATCTGTCAGCTGCTTAATTTGATGAAACATCTGTCAGCTGCTTAATTTGATGAAACATCTGTCAGCCGCGTTATGCGTTATGTAATGAGGCACTTCATGAGGTTGTTTAATGAGGCGTACTCTGAGATTTTTCAGGAGCTATAGAATAACGTATACTATCTTGTGTAGTACGAGGTGTGATTTAAGGATCATCCTGAGGTTTGGCATTACAACATTGTGCGCATGGTAGTTCAAAAGGGCCCCGAGACATCCAACAGTAATAATAATAATGATAATAATAATAATAATAATAATATCGAAGATATAATAAAGCGTCCTTTCTAGCATGAGATATATAATAAAGTTGGAATAAGATGTGTATAAAACCCCAAATAAGAAATGTTAACATTAAACATTATTTATCTGTGAAAGATTAAACTATTAAGAGACATTTCCATCTGCAAACTATTCCACAAAGTGAGAGCTGCGATAGTAAATGTACAATCGCCATTTGACTAGAGCCGCGACACGGGTACGTGCAATAGTATCTGAATGGTTGACTTGAGTTTTCGGGATGACTTCCTGATGCCTTGCAATGGATGCGCTGTCTAACAGGTAGCCAATGTAGTTTTTGAACAATTCGGCTGATTTGATCATATTTTTGAATCTTTGTCATTATGCGATATGCACCATTCCGAATTCCCGGAAGACAATTGATGTGATAATCAGATATACTACAGGGAGTTACAAGAAGACGAGTGTACAGTATTAAAATCAAAGCACCAGGAACTGAACCTTGGGGTACACAGGATACCGACGACAAAACATCGGACAAAATGTCAAGAAAGGACACTCTCTGGAGGCGTTGTTCCAAACAGGACTGAAACGATTTAAGTAGTTTACATAATAGAACAAATCTTTTAACACAGAAAAATATATATTATGGCCAACTGTATCGAAGGCAGCAGACAGGCCAAGAAGAATAAGTATTACTGGCTTACCTTGATCATTTGATATCATAATATTTGCTACTAGGAGTTTTGATTTATTATGCAGATTATTGTTAATCATTAAAACATTTTATATGTTCTATAATACAGGTATACTCAAACAACAAAGATTACAAATCACAAGTGAAATGTTTTTCGTACTTTTCGAGGAGTCATCGCGTACCAACGCCCAAATATAGTCATCCATCATGTTGCAGTCCCGTTTGCATTGATGCCTTCTTTCCATCGTTCAAAGTTGACTCTGGGGCAAGATGCATTTTAAATAAATCTGCTTCATCTTCCGTATTAACTATTTAAGTTCCTTTAGCTACCAACGCACCAATCGCTGATTTCACCTTGACACCGTTACATATTTAATGGTTTTCCAATACTCATTCGGGTGTATATAATCTTGTCGTATGATCTTTGCTTCACGTCTCCTGTCCCTGAATATTTCAAAATGGAGTGATCTATGTATATTCTATCTTTCCTCCAACGTTCACGTGATGTATAGGGTTTATCGAGTGGTCGAATGATTATTGTTCGATTCGGGATAGAGTATGATGCACATTGAAGTAGAACAGTGTTAAACGTTTCAACAATTGCATACATATTTGGTTTATTAAACATAATCGTGTCCATATTATTGTGCAAGGTAGAATTTAATTGTTCATAACTATCTTTTACGTAATTCAATATGTTATGTGAGTAAGTCTTATCTAAATAACTTAAAGCGAATGTCTGTGAGTATATATATATATATATATACATATATATACATATATATATGCGTGTGTGCGCGTGAGAGTGTTTGCCCGTGTGCGCGTGCTTTATGATACATATAGAGAGGCAACAGGCACATGACATCAACATATCTAAACATCTTTTGAGACCTACCTCCATAAATCTAAATATCTATACATACATTAATTTAAATATAAAATGTTCTATACCTCCATATATTGATACACCAATACGTATACTTATGCATGTATCTGGGTTACTCATCAGCCTGTGGAGCCCAGCTAATTCACTTTTCGTACGTGACAAATATGTCACGCCCACAGGAAAGCGTCTACATGCAGGCTACGTACAAAAAGCGGAAGCACGTAAAACATACTATTTGACACCACAGTTCGCAACAAACAACACATGCGTCTAATTCAATGGCGACTTACTATATACATATGACAACTACTTTGACACCACAGTTTATATTCAACAGTAATTTTCTGTGGTCCAAATGAAACCTGTATATATCATATTTCGAAACCTCAGATGCTGACCTCAGCTTTATTCTGGTTTCGAATAACTAAATAAATCCTATCTATATGAACCGTATATATCGTATATGTCCGACTAGTCTGGCGTCGCAAGTTCATCTCTAACCCGAGGAAAAAGTTAGGCCTTTTTATAAGCACTCAGCGTATTAACCAGCATTACAGTTTGTTGAGCACGTGAAACTGGGTACACCAACTCCGTGAAGTGATTTAGCTAAAATAACAACAAAGTAGCAATACTGCACAATGGATCATTACTGGACTAGAACGAAATATTGTCTTAAACCTGAGTAAATACTATGAATAATCGAACCTAGCAGCTAATCCTCATATGTTTCCGTTCATCTATGTGTGTGTGTGTGTGTGTGTGTGTGTGTGTTGTGTGTGTGTTGTGTGTGTGTTTGTGTGTGTGT
Source organism: Paralvinella palmiformis (assembly GCA_025642065.1). NCBI lineage: Eukaryota > Metazoa > Annelida > Polychaeta > Terebellida > Alvinellidae > Paralvinella > Paralvinella palmiformis. Next base: position 12,407 of record JAODUP010002094.1, on the reverse strand, counting down.
TGTTGATTTGTTTGTGTGTATGTTGAATTCTGCGAACTGTGTAAGTGGGTTATTTTGTTGGGCTTGATGCTATGTTGTAATTGATTCACAGTCCCTTTTTTAAGCCCTAAGCCCTTGATTATATGGGCTGAATGACCATTTAGCCTTCCGAGGTGCTAACTTTAAAGTTTGCGTGGAGCGCGGCTTTTAAGCTTAATTTTAATAAAATCAAAGGCAAGACTACAGTATATAAGGCAGTTGTCAAGATTTGCAATGGGTTGGAGGACCGATACTTGTGCCAAGAGACCGTATGAATCCGTGATCATGAGATTGAGTATATAATCTGCATTATTCTCATATCTAATAAGTTGAGTAATAACCTGAATCAGGTTATAAGTGTTTATTGCATCAAATAATTTACCTCCAATTTCACTGTTCGAGTGGTTCCCATCTCACTTATAACACGACATTAAAGTCACTCACAGGAGTCGATGTTGCTATTGCGGATAATAGTGTCGCATATAATTTCTGAATGAAGTTATCAACGGTATGGCTGCGATTACCCTGTGACACAAAATTATAGTGTTCAAGGTGGGCGTCTTTTTTGTAACCTCTAAAGCCTTACTTTCCATGGAAGTAATAATTTGGTTGACATTTCCAATGTCTTTCCTTACAGGTCTGTGCTCGTCTAAAAGGTCATGTAATGTCCTATCATAGGTATCAATCAGTTGATCAATGTCGTCTGTTGATTTCAGTAAAAGAGGAAAGATTTCATCAGCAAGAAAAAGATCCTTTTCAATCGACTATTTCCTGTATGTAATAAGTACCTTTATTATGTGTTTTTCTTGGTGGTGTGTGTGTGTATGTGTGTGTATTTGTTTGTGTGTATGTTCGCAAAATAATCTGACAAACAAGTCTAAAACGGCGGTTAATATAACATTGATTGTGACATGATTGGGACTATGATGCCTACTGATTGAAATTCTTTGTATTGCCCTAAGCCCTTGATTATATGGGCTGAATGCATTTAGCCTTCCGAGGTGCTAACTTTAAAGTTTGCGTGGAGCGCGGCTTTTAAGCTTAATTTTAATAAAATCAAAGGCAAGACTACAGTATATAAGGCAGTTGTCAAGATTTGCAATGGGTTGGAGGACCGATACTTGTGCCAAGAGACCGTATGAATCCGTGATCATGAGATTGAGTATATAATCTGCATTATTCTCATATCTAATAAGTTGAGTAATAACCTGAGTCAGGTTATAAGTCTTTATTGCATCAAATAATTTACCTCCAATTTCACTGTTCGAGTGGTTCCCATCTCACTTATAACATCGATCATTAAAGTCACCTACCACCAAGAGACAGTCAGGATGTGTTGCTATTGCGGATAATAGTGTCGCATATAATTTCTGAATGAAGTTATCAACGGTATGGCTGCGATTACCCTGTGACACAAAATTATAGTGTTCAAGGTGGGCGTCTTTTTTGTAACCTCTAAAGCCTTACTTTCCATGGAAGTAATAATTTGGTTGACATTTCCAATGTCTTTCCTTACAGGTCTGTGCTCGTCTAAAAGGTCATGTAATGTCCTATCATAGGTATCAATCAGTTGATCAATGTCGTCTGTTGATTTCAGTAAAAGAGGAAAGATTCTCGGATCAGCAAGAAAAAGATCCTTTTCAATCGACTTACATTTCCTGTATGTAATAACTGTACCTGAATTATTTCTATAAATAAATCAATGTTGATAAGGAAATAGTCAAACTTCATGGAAGCCCGAATCAAATTGTCAGTATCGTGGTAGATGACAAGATCTAATGTTTGACTATGTCTATATCTACGTTCTTTTTAAGAATATCAGCCAGTTGTTTGGTAACTGCTTCCATCTGTCAATCCCCATCAATACTGAAATCACATAAGACAGACATATGCCACTGTTAGTAGAGAAATATTCGACAAGTTCTGATTATTATTTGAAGAAATCAGTAGCGTTTAGCCCATTTTTGTTTGTTGTGTGTAATCGGTAAGTGAGAGTTAGACGAACGGTTATAACGAACACAAATTATAAATACAAAAGTCAGCTCATCATTTAAAAACAAAAACGTGAACGTTCAAATGAGTTTCGTATTTCGGTTAATCACGACGTAGAATGCTAAACCATTACCTAAACCATTACAAGCCAAATAAGCTTCCGTAATAACAGGGCAACAATAGCTATCTAGCCACATTTATTACAGATTGACTAACAATTTATAAGACCCATACTTACGTTTGTGCCGTTAGTTGTTGTTATAGTGATCAAATTAATTGCATTATTATTTGTGTGCTTTTGATGGTTTCCACTAAGTGGACGGAACGATAATCGGGTTATCGGATTATAAGGCAAGAAACTAGTCTATGAGCTGAGTCGTGGTGAAATCCAGATGCTAATGGCCTATTGCCGGTGTGTCGTACGAGTTGTGCTGTTATGGGTACCGTTGGGTGTTTTGATTTCTTTCAGATCTAAAGTAGATATCGGAATATATTTCTAATACATTAGTAAAATTGAACTTAACACCGAAACAAATGGAAAATATCACGCGTTACCTGTGAGTGAAATAAAAGCTTGGCAATTACGAATCATACCGATATTCAAATACGGGAGGGACAGTTAAGTGAACCTCAAATTTAGATTTCGAATAAGTCACATTCGTTCCAATCAGTAATACATGATAAACACACGATGTAACAAAATAGTTTATACAATAAGAACGGATGTAATTAGTATTCAAAACATAGTTATTGATACTTAAAGGATTTAATATAAATTATAATAATATACTGTTATAATTATTTGATCATTTATTCACTCAATCTTTAAATAAACTATATTTCAAAATCACAATCGTTGAGGTTACTTATGTCAACATCCACAATATAATCTATATACTGTCTGTTTTACTGAACTTGGCATAGATTAGGTTTCCTCTTCATCTTCCCATCTTCCCATCTCTCGCCCGGGTAACGGTCAAACGTCTCACTTTACTGATCTTCCATTAAGAAAAAAGTGGAAGTCATTGTAAATAATGAATCTAAATTCTGCCGATGCTGATCCATGTAACTACTGTATAATTCTTTTAAATAAATACTAACCGCTGTTTGTTGTTAAAACTATTAAAAGGTACACCCTCTTAGACGTCTAACTGAAGTGAAAATGCTCACCAACTTTCTGAGCCTATTATTTACACATTGAACATTATAGAATGAAATTCCTTAATTATCCATGGATAATAATAACACTATGATGCCATAATGGGATATATAGATAAGCGTTATCCTTATTAATAATTGTAATTAACAATAGCATAAATAATATATAATATTTACATTTATTTCCTTGCGTAGATTTAGGCTTACGGTCAGTCACTGCCTGACGTCATTATGTTTGATATATTTAACTTAGAAACGCATTTATAAATGACTTCAACAGAAATGAGAACTGATATAATAATGTATTAATTATTAAGATTAATATATATGAACAATAAGATATCTGTAACCTCCTTGTTAACTTTCTGCATACAAATATTATCAGAGAAGCATTAAGACTCCGTCGCCTATCAAACTCTATGGCACTCAGTTGCATGCTGAGTTGCGCTTAGTTGCATGCTTGCACGAACACCCCTTCCCCCACATATACATACACACATATAAATCACACACACACACACACACACACACACACACACACACACACACACACACACACATATATATATATATATATATATATATATATATATATACACTGTACTCTCTATCATTGATGGAGCATATTGTCTGTCTGGTCTATACATCTACCTGCCATGGATACAACTATATCGAGATAAATCATCGCCATGTTTCTCATTCTGGTGGCCAATAATATGCTAATGTGTGTTTATATAGAGTTAATTGCACAATGTTATAATATATTACATATCCCTATATCACACAATTATGGTTAGAAATTGGTTATTGGAACACAAACATGGATTATTCATTCGTGTCACGATTTCAATTTACATTACCTTGTCAGGACACTCAGAACAAAACCAAACATTTGTAAACCTTTCCAGCCGTAATGGCAAGTTAATAGACAGTTAGAGGTCCATAAAACTTGCGATGTAATTAATGTTGGGAAAATATATTACCAAAACCAGACAAAATTACCACACAGGCTGTTTTGAATTCCAGCAGATAAACAAACAATTAGATACCAAATAGTGTTACTGTTGTTGCTGTTGTTGCTGTTGTTGTTGTTGCAAACCTATTCTCTCTATTATGCAATTCATTAGTCATGTAAGTTAATACAGTATAACCGAAATGATTTGAAACACTAAGACATTACGTAACCGTCGGCCCTCAAGGTTTACATGATGTGTTACGGTTACCTTTACATCCCAAACCACACTTTACTGTACACAGCCACCACCTACAAATATGCTAGCAACACTAGCAATATGGCACCATCTCTCTGATATAGCATAATCTGTTGGTTGTATTGTTGGTTTATATCGTAATGTTCCACCAGCATTTCAAACAGATCTCACAATGTGACATCCATCAATGTATATAGTGTTAGAGTTGGTATTTAGATTATTTATTCCAGATTCATGTATATTACGTTATCATTATTCTTTCAGATTATTTCGCATAATTTGTAAATGGTCGCCTCCTTGTAACTGCGCCATTGCTCTTCTTTCGTGTGATACCTTACTCCTGTTGTCAACAGAATTAATACAGCTTGGTGTATGAAGTTTCATATGACATTTACACTTATTGTGGCGATTGGATTATGGATGACTCAAAATATTTAAACTTCAATGATTGAAAAATAACTATTATCTATTTGGCTTAATATTAAATCTCCGAAAATATCAGCAATGCTGATTTATGCCACTGCCATTACCCATAATGGGTCAGATGATGATGATTGGTATTTTACCGGCACTTCTGTGCACATGGTAGTCTAAATGGGCCGTCATAATGGGTCAGTAAACAATATTGGGACTACTTGTGAAAAAGAAATGTATTAATATGTATGTCGAGCATATTATTATCATCTTAAGAACATCTACTGGTTAAGCGCATTATTGACACAAGAAACACTTGTTATAATGGTTCATGCATTTGTTACATATCATATATATATATATATATATATATATATATATATATATATATATATATATATACTATTGTAGCACCTCGTTATGTGGTATATCTGATCATATTGTCACTTGCCTTCAGCAAATGGAAAAATTCAGCTCGCATTGTGAAAATTACTCATAAATATGAACGTATCATCTTAATTCTCCATATACTACATAATCTATCAATAGCAAGGCACCTGAATATCTGTCTGTGAACTAGTGTCAGTTAGAAAGTCATCCAAAAACTCAGGTTATTCAGTACAATATTATTCCATGGACCTGTCTTGGCTCAATTCATATGGCGAATTTGCACTTATTGTTGCAGCTCTCACTTTATGTAAATAGGTTTCCGGTGGATAATAGAAATGAGTCGTCTCTTGAAAAGTTAAAATGAGTTCTAGAAACTATCCTGTCCAATGTTACTTTCACTAATAAATAATCATTATCATTTAAATATCTTATCGGGTTTTTACGGATCTATTATTTCACTGAACAACCCTTTTAAGTGTTTCCAAAATTATTATAATTAAATAACTACTACTACTAGTAGTAGTAGTAGTAGTAGTACTACAACTATTACTATTACTTTTAATAATACAAATTCTGATACAATTGACAGCATAAATTTGCGAACACAAAACAATACATACTTTCCCTTTACGGTAATTAATGCTAGTCAAATGATGCTGACAATCATGCTCTATCTTACATGAGGCAAAGTTCAATAATGATTCCAAATTCCGACATCCAACGCTCGATGTGAGATTATAAATCAAAGTATTAGGTTAGTATTAGCTGGTTTCCTTTGGCATTTAGGAACAAGAAGCATACGTAGATGTTCATAATCTGATAATTAAATGTAAACATTAGTAACATTATTCAAGCAAGCTGGGAGTTCACTGATTGAAAAAGAATAAACATTCTCCCATTTAATATTTTATCATGAGAACATTATATGTAAAACAATTGGAGATCCGAGAAAATGATTGAGAAAGCTAATCTGTTTTCATAGAGATTACCACGATACATCTACAGTTATAAATAACAAACATTTTAAACAATCCACCTCCGCCGTAATTACCTATACAATTTATCACCTAATAGTTCTAGATTGATGTGTAATATCTCTGGAGGTAGGCTTTCAGGAATAATAAGGCATTTGCAATATTAATGTATTTATTGGAGATCACAATTACATAACTATTTCAAGATATATAATGACCACACCTGACCACAACATGCATACTTATATTTACAATTTGAACATATATGCGACTGGTTAGACTTTATACATGTATCAACATTATAAATTACTATGTAAATTTAAATATAAATGTAAATATTGCTGTTTACGATCTATTTTGTGCACAAGGTAGGCTAAATGGGCCGAGCGACCTCCAAAGGTAAAGAGGCGAAGTGAAAGATGAAAGACCCTTCTGAGATAGCGCTGCCGGGGATTGTAGCCAACCACGCTACCAGATAGGCAATGGAGGCACCCCTGATAGATCACTCTGTGTTCACCCGCCAGATGAATCGTTCAGAGTATAAATGTCAGTGCCTTATTTCATAAAAGAGATAAGCCTAGGTCTAAGAGTTAACAAGATATATAAGAAAGTAGCTCCTAGAATGTTTATGGATTATGACCATAAATGCATACCAAGGTCAATGTGACATTTATTTAAACGCTTCATGCCGAGTTTGATTTAAAATTGCTCTTTGAAAATGATCTGTCTGATGATGAACGCTTTGAATCTCCATTTGATATAACAAACAATGAGTGTTTGTACTATGAGGCAGAGACCGTGCGTAATGTGTTTAGATCATCGCAATGTGAAATGTCGTTATTCTGCCTCAATTGTCAGGGACTTAAAGCACATTGGGACCCCTTTATGATATGGGCAGCAATATAGGTGGCTTTGATGTAATAAGAGTGACCGAACTTTCTAGTCAATGTCTATTAACTGGCTACCATCCACTGGAGTTTGGAACGAGTAACAACTCAAAAACCTCAAAAGGCTGAATTGGCATGTATATTAAAGATATCTTAAAATACCAGAAAAGACATGATTTGTGTATAATTATGCCAAATATATTTGAATTGATCTGTTTAGAACTAAATATGGGACATAAAAAATAATTGTTGTGATAATGTACCCGCCCAACTCGTACCCAAATGCAGACATGGACTTACTTATACAAACAATAAAATGTTTACAGCAACCTTTGGCGGCAGAAACTAAAGAAATGAACATTGACTTGCTAAAATGTTCAAATCATCTTAAACTTGGTGGATACCTAGAATCAGTGTTCTGACATGGCTTCCTACCTCTAATAACTAAACTCACCCGACTAACAGATCACTTTGCCACCCTACATATATGCAAACAAGCAAGATATCTTATCTACATCAAGTATTATTATAAACGATATATCGGATCATTGTGGTGTATTCGCGATCATAAAACGGATAATATACGAAAAAACGAAACAACATAAAATACTGACACGATCATTTTCACCTAAAAGCATAGATAACTTCAATAATCTACCAACTTCAGCCGATTTCGAAACTGTCATTAAGGATAGATGTCCTGACGCGGCCTATAATGCATTCATGGATCATTACTTGAAAGCATACGACATAGCATTTCCACTTAACCATGTTAAAATACTGAAAATGTATGTGAAACGATTGCCTTGGATGAGGAAGGGACTGATCAAATCATCAATATCTAAGGCCAAACTGCCGAAGAAAAAACCCAACGGCTATATTATAAATAAATAGAACACCTTCTGTTCAGTTTACAACAAGCTCACTAGGGAATGAAAAGCTACACATTCCCTTGAACAATTACAGCTTGCAAAATACAAGGTGAAAAAGGCTTGGTCTATGCTGAGATCAGCAATAAATCAACACAACAATCAGATTCCCCAACCGGATCATTTCAAACACAACAATAACACCATAAAGGAAAACTATTAATTGCTGAAATATTTAATATTTCTTTCTCTAATATTGGGTACGCCATAAGTGAAATTGTGATCGAACATTATTCACGAATTATCGCCCAGTAAGTATTCTTCCTGTCTATTCTAAAATACTCGAACGAATAATCTCCAAACAAAATCCCTTTTTAAAAATATTAGTGCGGAGTACCCCAATGCTCAATCCTCAGACCAATTTTATTTCTAATCTACATCAACGACATTAAACACTCAAGTACATTATCCATATTATGTTTTACAGATGACACAACTGTCAGCTACTGTTCACAAAATATACCATACCTTTATAATGTAATGCTAGCTGAACTTGATAGATTAAATCAATGGTTTAGAGCGAATAAATTATGTCTAAATGCCCAAAAGACGAAGTATGTTATATTTAGACCATAAAGAGCCCAGACTTTGGATTACGAACGGAGTTTAAAGATAAATCATTCAACTTTCTTGGAATAAATATGGACGTAACAACTTCTTGGAAATGTCACATAGATAACATTTCATGAAGAGTCTAGTGCAAATTATATCATAGAAAAGGCTACAAATGTCCTACCAATTTAATGTTTGATGACACTATAGCAATCACTAATACAGTGTCATATACACTATGGGTTAGAGGCTTGGGGATCAATCGGCTTGATTGAGAGGATATATAAACTGCAGAAAAGCTCCATTCGTACCATAAATAAAAGATCTTATATGTATAACACTGAAACTCTTTTCAAGAAATGCAAAATTCACATAGATAGAGACCAATATAAATTGAATGTATTAACATTCATGCACCGATATAAAACTAATAAGCTCCAAAACTCTTTCATTGATCGGGCTATTTTACACCCCCCCTGAGGCCAACAAGACAAATGAGCGCATCAAATCAGAAACGCGCCAGAACGAAATATTCGTCATTACTTCCATACCACAACATTCCAAAATTGTGGAACGACTTGGCGGCGGTGTGCCGCTCCATTGACTTCGTCAAGATATTCAAGAGAGAACTCCGCACCTACTACCTGGACAAATACATGGCTAATGTTAGGTGCAGCAACCAGCTGTTTGGTACATACATCTTCATATTTGCCAACATGATAGATGGTGCCACATCGTTGCAATTAGATAGACATGGTGCTGACGTGAAAACTTGGAAATTGAATTAACCCGGGACTGTGTATTGGTGTTGATGTTCCTCTTGTCCACGTCGTGTTTCACTCCGGAAATAAAGTTATTGTTTAAGTGTTATATGGTGTTGCTGGAAGATGTTCATCACCATTGGCCAAGAAACACCCTGTAACATACATTATAATCAGTAATGACACTTTTTATGTAAATATGAAACTGTACCTGTATATCTTGTGAAAACAATTGATTGATTGATTGATTGAATATTTTCACGTGGAATATTTTCAACAAATTAATTAGAATGGGTCAACCTATATGGCGCAATGTAATGCAAGCAAATATACAAGATCACACATCTCAACTGATTGATAATCTGAAAAAAGGAAATAGTTAATGAATTTACTCTAAAAACACACAAACTGAAACCACATATTAATTTTCTGCAACAGGAAAACAATCTGCTGAATCAACACTTGATGCAACTGGAATGCGAGAGTATGAGCAATAACTCAATTATATCTGGAATGTCAGCATGAGAGTGAACATGGTATCAGGGATTCTCTGATGAAGTTATTTGAAGACGTCCTTCACGTGGACACGGGTCAGAACATTAAATTATTTACAATTTCTGTCAGTATGAGACTACTATATACGCAGGATTACATTTTAGACATATTACTTGCTCATACGTAATTAATTCACATTTATTTGTGATATTCTACGACCAAATTTAATTAAACAATCAAATAGATTACTTACGTATACATTGCGATATGGATATATGGATATCGAATATAAGTAAATTGTTTCAAATTCTCACTGTAAAGCGAAACAAATAAAAAGTCTCTATCATATTTAGTTTTGTTCCAATTCTCAAATCTGCATTTAGAGATTATCTGATATTAATATATATTTTTCATAAAGTTTTTATTAATCCATTATTGGCTAGTTTATATTTATATTAGTGATACGGCTACCCATAGCTTGACATATACGTCTATGTTTACATTTTATTTCGAGATTTATAAATGTGATTTTATTAAGTGATCGTTGTGTAGACAGTTTCAGCTCCGAAAATGATTCCTAGTTTTCTACATTTCGTACTCTCTAATAATCTATCATGTAATTTTGGAACAAAATTTGGAAAGCGAAAACAGCAATATTACTACTAGGAACTCCGACAGTTTAAAATGTTGGCCCATTATTTTATTACTTACGTATGGCAGTTTGTTATAAATCTCTATGACAGGGGTTCAAATCCAGACCTATTTTGTTTATAACCTAATTTGTTCCGATAATACTTGGCTGTTTAGCCTGTCTTGTGCAGTAATGTGGCCTTAAACTAACAATATTTAAAGTTTATGTGTATATAGTTTAATTGTCGTTATCAGATGTAAAATAAATTTAACTAATTCTATAAATAAATTCCATAGTGACATTTGTGCTGCCCTATATCGATCTCACACTCTAATAAAATAGTTCATACAGAAAGTTCGATATTACTATCCCATAATAAATTTCGCAATGCGGATATACAGCATATATTATAATATACACTAAATATATAGAGCAATCTCATATAAAATGGTTCTTCTTATCATTATCCAAATGTGTCGTATGATGGAGTACGTATAACACTGAATCTCGTGTAAAATAGATTAATATTGAAACTAGTCGTTTCAACTCAGGCATCGCTTTTAAACCTACCTCTGGATAGATGTGTCTCATACAAAGATACATGTAATTAATCCAATACTAAAATAATATCATAGCCATATCCTTATACTGTGGAACTGTAATATGTTAATAACAGATTATATTTGGATGTAGCTAGAATATAATAATATATTATCGTACAACATTTTTATGGTACTCCATTCAGCCAGTCCGTATTTAATCCGTAACTCTTAATAGGCCATATATTTTATCGGTCGACCTCACTCTCTAGTTTCTCTCTATCTATCTATCTATCTATCTATCTATCTATCTATCTATCTATCTATCTATCTATCTATCTATCTATCTATATCTATATATCTATCTGTCTATCTATATATCTATCTATCTATCTATCTATCTATCACTCACTCACTCACTCACTCACTCTTTCTCTCCGTCTCTCTCTCTCTTTCTTCTTCTTCTCTCTCTCTCTCTCTCTCTATATATATATATATATATATATATATATATATATATAGAGAGAGAGAGAGAGAGAGAGAGAGATAGATAGATAGATAGATAGATAGATAGATAGATAGATAGATAGAGAGAGAGAGAGAGAGCGAGAGAGAGAGAGAGAGAGAGAGAGAGAGAGAGAGTTTGTCACGATGGTAGGTATCCTGATAGACCAAGCCAAGATGTTGTACAATATTACAGTACTATGTAAGACAACCTATTAGTAAAGGGTGATATTATTCATGGGGGGGATCTGTTGGAAAAGGAGACACATCTCAACACTCCTGGAATATTTAAAGATTCCAACACCACAAATGTGTAAAACAAATATAATGTATTTTACTTATCTTGTTGATAACTCGACGAAATGATAAATTAATCACGGACCTATAACAGCGTAATTGCTGTCTCCAAATATAGTATATAAATATAACTCCTTGCTATGTGGGTTACCACAATGTAACAGAACTGGTAAGTGTTGGCTGGCTTTATGGATAGAGTTGTGGATTAATATAGAGACACTACTTCCGCAATACAAATGGACCAAAACACTATAAACACTATGCTTTATTTATTTAAACAATCTCTGAATGTGGGATGAATGTACATATAACTAACGTACTACAACACTACCTCAGTCATAAATCAGTAGGTAGGTGGACATAGTGATTTATCTTGAATTATGGACTTTTATTTCGTAGATATGACCCGCGCTGATAAATAGAGTAGGCACATCGGACTGTGTTAATTTCTATAAACGCAACATTATAGTTTGCTGAACACTGATGATTGATTGCTTACTAACGTACTAAAATACTACCTCAGTCATAAATCAGTAATTAGGTGGACACATTGGCTTATCTTAGATTATGGACTTTTATTTCTTAGATTCAGAGATATCAGTCTCTGTAAAAGTCTCGAACGTATTCATATTTGACATACAGAACTCTTCTACAA
>JAODUP010002074.1:0-17173 GCA_025642065.1 Paralvinella palmiformis | reverse complement strand
TCATAAATAACATTTAAGAACTACAATAGTTAGAATAGCATAAATTAGGTCAGGTTTGAAAATGATAGCATAGTTCAAACAGTACGGAAGCTATGACGCGCTATTACGGTCTGCTTCAGCGCAGATGTCAGTCTTTTAATAGTAATTAAGATAAACAGTTTTAATAGTAATCGCTTCATGACGCCTGCCCGTTGTAAAAACTGATCTTTGAAGACAGTGACAATTGGGTTATATGGTTTATATAGTATTGCTTTGAAGAAAGATACAGCAATTGAAAAATAGCTATAAATAGGGCTGCTTAGATAATTAAGCTAAACATTCTCACTACTGCCGTGATCTGACTTGGGTGTTTTACACCCAAACTCCACGGCTGTAGGTGATTCGTATTTTGATTTTGCTTGGCGGCTTAGGGACTGGTGAGACATTACACATGTCTCAGCAAGAAAAGTCGCCACTCTGGATTCAGTCCCCTGAAGAAACGTCCAGAGTTTGAATTCACGGTTCGAGATTCTCTGTGCCTGTGCCTTATTATACACAGCTAAACACACACACACACACACACACACACACACACACATACACACACAATACATACACACACACACACACACACACACATATATCATTGTTAACTAATTAGCCTGAGTAGTGACATCAGTTCGAGGCATATATTGTAATGGCGGCTAAAGATGTTCCGATATACTGGCAGAAATGTGTCGGACCATAGAGATACAACATTTCACAGATACATGAAACACATGCTAAAGGATAAGAAAGTAATAAAATAGAGTAATATATTGTTAGATAAGGTAGTTTTGCTGATAATAGATCTCTTAATCTCCAATATAATGGAAGTGAGAAAAATATGGATATCTGAGAAATGTATTCTGAACATTTTATTATTTTAATTATAAATTTAAGAAAATCCATATACTGTTCGTATGATAGGTAGACATTTCCTCTTGTTGCAGGTTTAACTTCATTAAACCAAATTATATTTTTATCCTGCATTCACCTCATGGTGAAAATGGTTGATAAATACAAGCGTCAAGTATTATATGCGTAAGTAGATTATAGTTATATCATATTTAGTTCAACATGAATTGAAATCCGATATGTCCAAGCTTATGCCATTTGATAAATGTTTCTAATTGTGAAATAAAGAGGTTGTAAATAAGAGTGAGTGAGAAGAGATTAAAGTACACGGTCATGTTGCCATACAAAATATGTTCTGGGGAGGAAGCTGTGTTGGCAGAATATGAAATAGCATAGAAGGTTGCAAAGAAAGCAGTAGCTCAGATACAGCAGTAGAGGACAAATCAGTTTTGAAAGAAGCTTAATATGGAGGAATAGCAGATATATGAGCTCAGGATAGGAAAACAGTTGATAAAGGAAAGGAAGGATGTAGTTGGAGTGAACTGTTTGATGGATGAGAGTGGAAGCAGAGTTGCATAGCCAGATATGGCCAGTAAGAGATAGGGAAAGGGAATATATGGAACAGGTGAAAGTCCAACAGATAGTTTCACAGAGATGGATGTGAAGAGAGCAATTGGATAGATGCAAATTGGGAATGGAAGTTGACCGACACAGTTAGTGAGTGAAATCATTCGTGTAGGTGATCAGGCTGGGCTGAAGAAGATCACGAAGATCTGTGATATGGCGATAGATGAGGAAAATATACATACAAACTAGGAGCTAACTACCATTATACCAAAATACTAGCGGAAATGTGATCCATAGGAGTGTGGGTCGTAACGTGCGATACAATTGTTAGAACACGGAATGGAAGAATAGGAAAGGGCTTAGGAGAAATGTTTAAGATAGAAATTGAGTACTGATATAATGTAATTTGGATTAATGCTCGGGAAAGGAACAATTGATCCAATATTCGTAATACAGCAACTGCAAGAGAAAGTTCTGCAAAAAAGAAGGCATTACTTTATGCATTTGTAGACCCGGAGAAGGCATCTGAGAGAGTCCCAAGAACAGTGGTCCGGTAAGCATTGAGGAAATTGGGGATTCAAGGAGCAAAGATAATGTATTATATAGCAAGGAAAATAGCAGATTGTTTGATTTAAATCATGCAAAAACTGCAAAAACGCATTTCGATTTTGTTTATGTTTCATTTGAATTTATGATTATTGCTTTTAGTTTTATTGATTATTTTGTAAACATGTGATTTATCAATTAACTTGTAGTAAAATTCAACACTTTGTAGTCATACTGATCAGTGACAATTCCCCCAAATCAATGGTTGGAATGATCCTAAGAGATCAACGCAATAGAAGGTGTGAAACCACTCTGCTCCAGTGTGGTAAATTGGGTGAATTTCGGGAATTTCTAGAGTCAGATCTAAATGATGTGACTTGAAGTCACTGATTTCACGTTTTAAATCACCTTACATAGCCATCTTGGCTAAACAGCAAGTAAATAGACATTAACTCAATAATCCCCAAAATGTTTGTAGACACTTTTGACATGTTATACAGTTTGCGTAACTGTCAAACTTGGCACACTGTTTTTGACATTTGCAAGTAAGCACATAAGGACATAGCGTTTGCGACAATAAGAACACATTGTTTTTGTTCAATAAAAGTATTACAATATTATTTTGTTGCCTCATTTCTAGATTGTCAAGGTATTTCCTCTAAGAATGCGATGACGCTTCCAAATTGTGTACTTAATAGGGAGCATGTATTCAATTCAGAAGTTCTATTAAATACAAAATAATTTAAACAAAATATGACTTAACTTAAATAAATCAGTTTTTTTAAAATAAATTAAAACAAATCTTGATTGTTTTAACCATGGAGAATGGTGATAACCACGTAAAGGAACAGTGAAGAGTGTAAGTTGAAGATGGGAGTACATCAGTGATTAATTTGTGCGTCCATTATCATTCATGGCTATTAAGGAAGCGTTAATATGCCAGGCCAGGGAGAACTTGCAATGAAATCAGATGACTTGGTGTTGCTCGCTGGGAGCATGGGGGAAGGGTTGAAGGAGAAGGTTGAAAAAGTGCATTGAGCCAAGAGGATTGAAAATTAACATCAGTAAACAAAGGCGATGGTTTCAGAGAGTAACTGTTGATGTTGACAGGACAGGGAAGTGGACATGTTTCGTCTGTAGAGGGGATGTTAGAAGCAATTCAAGTAGGGCACATGGGGAGGTGTGTGGCCCCCTAACCGCTGTCCAGGTGCGCAATATTCGCTATGTATAATTGGAAATGTTTTATATGCAATATATCTGAATGAGTAGCTGATGGAGAGGATAGCGACAAACAATAAAGCATAGATCAGCAAAATAAGTGAGTTTCTGGTCAGGGATTGTGATAAGGAAGGATGTGTCATTGAAGTTAAAAAGGGAAGGCGTAAGTGACATGTGTGAGGAGTGCAATGGTGTATGGAAGCGATACTTGGATCATGAATACATATGCAGACATGAGAATCACGCGATGGATGTGTGGTGTGTCTGGATAAGATAACAGGCGCACAGGTGAAGGAAGAGAATGGGGATTGAATTGGTGAGTGAAGTTGTTAAGAGGAATCAGTTCAGGTGGCTGGGACATATGTTACTAAATGATGATAGTATTTAGGTGAAGAGCAGCACGTTTTATGAGGTGGACGGGGTGAGAGTTGGAGAAAACCCGATATAAGGTGGTGGAAAAGGCTATATCGCCCGATTGGCATAATTAATAGATTGTTATATAAATGTCACATATTATTATATTATTATTATTAAGGGGCCGGTATAATAGTCATTCATACATTCCGATCACGAACATTGTGTAAACATACACTATTATTTGAGTCAGTTGTGATTTCGATGTATTTTCCGGTAGATACAAAACCCGTTTTTTTTGGATGCAGTAATAATGAGAGACTTTCAAAAATGGCGGAATACGCATGAATTGTCGTTAGGGGCGCTAGTAGCCTGTCTTAAAGCCAACTTCCGGTTCTACTATTTACTTAGTGAAGATTGATAAACAAATAAAAAGCCAGTTGAATCTGCTTTTATCGCACAGGATCCCTACTTGTTGTTGTGTTTACGGTTGTCATAACAGGGTGTCATGAATTTCCAACATGTAGGGCAAGATGCAAGGCGGGTGATTGCAATTTGTTGAGTAGAAGACAAAGAGGGACAGCTGTGGCGGCCTTCAGATGATTACGTACAACAGACTTTTATTGGCACATATATAAATAGTTATGTATACAAGTATATCAACATTAAATGCATTGTTTAATCACCCTGCTGATCATAATAAATAGAAAATAATATTGGTGATTAGGTTATCTAATAACCCACACGAAATCACACACATGTCGGGCACTGGGTTTCTGGGCCACCTCCACAGGCACTATACTTATCATCTATCAATGACACACACATACACTTGACACAGTAGCTTATAATAACAATAACATTGCTAACAAAGAAACAATTGCTGAAAACAAAATTCACCATGACAGAAAGAATAACAATAGTTTTTTTGTGTGACTTAATTTCTTATTAGTATATATCGATCATGTTTACTACATGTCATAGACTTGTAACCACTAAACAATATGGAGATTAACTGAATATTACAATCTTGCAGGACTAAGATAACCCAAATCTGATTTTATTCATCAGAATCATATCTTACTGTGTACCAGAAACTATAGTACTTATCAAAGTAAATTCAACTACAGTTGATGCATTTTTAAATGATC
The DNA here is from genome assembly GCA_025642065.1 of Paralvinella palmiformis. NCBI lineage: Eukaryota > Metazoa > Annelida > Polychaeta > Terebellida > Alvinellidae > Paralvinella > Paralvinella palmiformis. Next base: position 12,461 of record JAODUP010002074.1, on the reverse strand, counting down.
CGGAAGGCATGCAGGTTTATATTGGTTTAGATAATGTAGACATGTTTACAGGTGTCCTTGCCTCTTTAGGACCAGCAGCACACAAACTACAATATCTATATGCAACCTCAACTCTGGATGTCAGAAACCAGGTGCTTCTCACTTTAATCAAACTATGGCTATATATAACTAATTTTCAACTTGGTCGAATGTTTGAAGTTACACAGCTCGAAGTGTACAATATATTCGTTACCTGGGTACAATTCATGTCCCAACAATGGAGTAAAAGTTAGATATGGCCAGAAAAAGATACTGTTCAACAGTTTTCTCAAACTGACTTCAAAACTAGCTTTCCGACCACTCGAGCCATTGTTGATGGCACTGAATGGTCAATTAAAAAGCCTGCATCAGTAGCTGATCAATAAGCAACCTTCTCAACTGATAAGAACATAAATACAGCCAAGGTGCTTGTTGGGGTGACACCTGCTGGCCTTGTCTTCTATGTTTCTCCAGCCTATGGAGGGTCTGCAAGTGACAGGCATATTGTTGAGAGACGTAACCTGACAGAAACGGTTGACCAGGGCGATTCAGTAATGGCTGATAAAGGGTTTGATGTCAAAGACATGTTTGCCCCATGAATATCACAGCAAATATACCAACATTATTTTGAGCAAGAGGGTGCTTGAAAGAATACTAGGAGATACAAAATCCTAAAAAATTATATGAACCATACAGAGTCACTTCTTGCAACAGAAATAATGTTTGTTTATTTCATGTTGACAAACTTCAGAAAAGGTATTGTCCTAAAGAATGCCTAGAGAGAAACTGAATTACAGTATAGTAAATACATTTGTATAGCTCTATTGGTTTCTGAGTAGTTTCTTACAAATATACATTTAGTTATGCATTTGAGATAGGTGGGTGCACATTTTACGCCACGTTGGTTATTATTGGACAACTTGTACAACACTTTGTTGAGCAAAGCACTTCGGAAGTATTGTGTAAAAATATCTTCCAGTTTCGCTTTCATATCACTGATGAACTGTCATTTCTGTGAATGGTGACAACTTTGTGACCTCTACGAGACCACACGACTAAGTCACACCACCGCCTCCATAGTACACATCATTGCACTAATAATTTGGTACATGTAAACGTGGCTGGTTTTGGAGGGCTAACGGGCCATCAACTACATGAAGATACGGCACAGAAATGGGTGACACAGTTTGGTCCCTAGCTGTGTAAGGACATTTCACCTTTACCAAGCCATCATTATCCAACAACCCGTCTGGAGAACATGCTAGTTAAGGGGCATTTCTGCACACTACAATACCACTACTTCTGACAACCACATTCTTGTTGGCGATGTACTCGCTTAATGTAATTCCCTCATATCTTTCCCCATGTTTGATTGGCTCTGCTTTGAGTTGTCTGTAGTTTATGGATGAGTATGCTAGCTTGACAAAGTTTGTTGCTTGTGTGCCTGTAGATATGCTCCCAAATTTGCTTGAGTGAAGACGCATAGTCCTTTTCTCCCGCCAATGTTTGTTTGTGCTTTGTCCTCTTGTTTCAAGTTCTATGATATGTATGTGTTCATCTGAAATTGATGTGATTTGTAAGTGATCTAGTGTGTATGTCTCGTGATCTTTTTCTAGGTAGTGATGATCATGAAAAATGGCATGGATATTAGCAGGCGGGTTCATTGTTAACATTGATATTATGGAACATTCATATTAATAATCACATTCCTGAAAAGGTCTCATATTCAGAATCAGGCATATCATCTCCTGGACTTGGATCTAGGTCCAACACGCGCTGCAGACTGCCACCCGAGCGCAACTTAAAGTGTTCCATATTCACATGAGAACTAGTGTGTTTTTTTCACATGATGAAATGTATGCAACCTCTGTTTACAGGTTTCGTAATATATAATCACGTCTGCTGCCTTTGCTAATGCATAAAGTACAAAACATACATGTTTACAATTAGCCTCTGGGCCCTTCCCTGCTCCACACCCATACTGGCTCTCCTGCAAAACACCACAAACATCAAGCTTTATGTCTACTTTGTACACAGTAGACTTCCTCATTTCAACGCACGCTCTCCCACAAACAAAGGTATCTGCACCATATTTTGTATTCCGAATCAAGCACAGAAACCTGGACCGGTACATGTCTTCCGTCTTCGATGACATGTCAGCATCAAACAGTTGCATGTACACTGTGATCGATTCCTCAGGCACAGATGGGAGCTAAAACTATAACAATTTAAAAAAAATTGAATTATTACAATTTATAATGTAATATTTTTTATTGTAAATGCTACTTAGTTCATCCTACACTTAATTACTTCTATTTCATCAATAACTCACCTGTTTGAAGTTTATATCTTGTACTCCCAAGTTAAAAAACACGAATGGAGCTCACTGACAGATTAGCTTATTCACTGGTGTGGATAATTGGGACTGTTCAAACAACTGCCTAGTCCTGAAGGAAGATTACTTTCAAATTGTTTGATTGTATCTATTCTTGTCTAATGAAACTGTTGGTACATTCACCAGCAGCGGTGTATTTTTAAACAACAGTATGTCACTAGGATTTGATCTGGGATGTTATTCTGTATAATGAAGTGGTCCCTTGTTTAACAAACAAATAATGCTATAACACAAAGATAATACATACTGCACTCTCACTTTTGATGTCTCGATATGATAGCAAATCTGGAGTTGACATCGCAAACGAATCCACTACGGGTTCTTGACCAAAGTCTTAGTTGCGGACGTACGATTCAAGCCTACAAAATTGTCACAAATCGTGGTTGATAAGAGAAATACACCAGACAAAGTATTATTAGTAATTGGTGTTCATGGTAATGGAATCATGAATGTAGCCGAGCTAAGCAATATTAAAGTAACCGAGTTATATTTTATAATATACATCCTTTACCCGTATCAATTTAATGTTAATATTGTTTAACGTAGAACTGGTTATATGGCGAAAATACCCACCCATATTAGACAATTTGTAGTACATTTCACGCAGTCAGAGAGTGATACCATAAACACACATATCATCGCCCAGACACCTTTCCACAAGATCAACATTTCTTCCATTTAGTTTAGCATTTCTGCGTCTTAATTCCCATTTCAGTTCAGGAATCATCATCTCTCCAATATCCTTATTTGCCTTGGTTTTGATCACACAATAAGTGGTAAAATTAAATGATAATCAACAAGTGAACCGGCTATCCCTGGTGCCCCCTGGTGAATAATGATCCTGAAAGTCCCTCATTTGCGAAGCTCAAGTTCGTGTGCAGTTGAGATTCTTTGGTTGTGTTGAAAAGCTAGGTGATATATCTAAATCGTGTTTTGTATAGGATTAGGAAGAATCAATAATAGTTATGAATATAACTTGGGAAATGTTCAATTGTTGTATAATAATCCAACTATGTGATTCTATATTGATTCAATGATTGTTTCTTTCTGTATCATGCATTCTTAGTGTTAAATAGTGTATTTTGGTATATGTATCATTCGTGATATAGGTAAGAAATAATAATTTTCGCAGTTAATCGTCGTACGTCATATAATCAAATCGTCCAGCTGTCAAAAACCTTGATCAATAAAACGGCAGATGATGACCACAAGTCATTTTGTCTACGTATATACTAGCACATTATTTAGGTTAATGATATTCATATTTGTTTGTAGTTCAGCAGCATACTTACCCGTGATTTTACTGGAGGTTTGGGTTTATATTTATGTTGTTTTGTTTTCCGACTTTATCATAGCAGCGCATGTGTCATCAGCAATAGGACCAACTGGTATGAGGTGTATACAGTTATATAAGGTAATGGTATGAAACTTAAGTTGACAGGCTAGCACATATGCTATTATACTAGAAATATAAAATGGGCTTACAAATACATTGAATAATCTTATTAGCAGAATTCCAACTAAAAAAGATAACACCCGTCTCTTGTAAACCGTTAATATATTACTTACAACTACTGGTTCATAGATGTAACTGGATAAAACATAATATACCGTGTATACCGAGTTAAACATATTGTAGCATTACCTTGAGCCTGATTTATGTTAGGTAAACTTCCATCTGTAATCGTTGTATTGTTATTATATTTTTTGTTATTTTATTAATTGTAAGTATCATTAAAGGAAGATATGTATGAATATAGAAATGTGCAACTTTTTGGGGGGTAACGATTTATGCTATTTATATAGATATATTTCTCAAAATAGATGGATGATATGTTGATAATTGGATCGAAACGGTGATCAATGTATTGTTTGATAATAACAGTTTCCCAAAAGGTATCACGATAAATGAAACACATCTATTTACCTTGATTTTGTTAGTCTTTTTTCTCCCGCCAGTGTTTGTTTGTGCTTTGTCCTCTTGTTTCAAGTTCTATGATGTGTATTTATTCATCTGAAATTGATGTGATCTGTAGATGTTCTAGTATGTATGTCTCTTGATCGTTTTCTATGCATGGATATTAGCAGGCAGGTACATTGTTAACATTGACATTTCTGGAACATTCATATTGATATTCACATCCCTGAAAAGGTCTTCATATTCAGTATCAGGTATATCATCTCCTGGACGTTGCAGACTGCCACCAGAGCGCAACTTAAAGTGTTCTATCTTCACCGGAGAGCCATGATGAAATGTCTGCAACCTGTGTGTACAGGTTTCGGAACATATAATCCCATCTGCTGCCTTTGCTAATACATAAAGTACAACACATACATGTTTACAATGAGCCTCCGGGCCCATCCTTGCTATACACCCATACTGGCTTTCCTGCACAACACCACAAACATCAAGCTTTATGTCTACTGCGTACACAGTAGACTTCCTCATTTTAGTGCAAACTCTCCCACAAACAAATTTAGACTGTAGACATCTTTCAAATGACTAAATCCGCCTAAATCACCCGATTTATTATTGGAAGTAAGAAAGGTTACTATAGGTTTTATTACATTATATTATATTATATTAAATCTTATTAAATTAAATTAAGTTTAAGAACATTTATTCTTTATTTTACTACCTTTACGTAAACTATGCTAAACTTCATAAATCTATTTGTATACCTATCAATTTATCTATCAATCTACCAATCTCTATCTCGCCCTCCCCCCCCCCCCCCCCTCTCTCTCTCCCCTGTCTCCCACTCTCTCTCCTCTCTTTATCTATACATGTATATCTATCTATCTATCTATCTATCTATCTATCTATCTATATGTCTGTCTAGATTATCACTCTACTGTTATGATTTCAATTAATGTCATCAGCTCGAAGTGTTTTAACAATAGAGTATGGCATGGATAATGCAACAATACATGATGGTGAATGGCAATGTAAAATTGGCAACGTAATAGGAAATATTACCACAGATACAATAACACTCATAGTTAAAGGTAAGTATTTACATTTATAGCATGATTATTGGTAGTCTCTTTGCACACATATTATACGTAGAGTTTTGTCATTTGCCTTAACATCTAACGGTTTAATTCACAATTCTTTAGCAATACCATCGGTACAACAACATCCTCAAGACACGACAATTCTTATTAGTGACCCTTTGGTCATGACATGTAGTTTTACTGCCAAGCCAGTGTCAAATATAACCTGGATCTATGAACAATCTGGCTCACCTGATGTTAATGTCCTAAATATCACGACAAGTGAAATGGATAGTAATCCATACATAATAACAAACAGTACCTTATCATGGAAGACAACAGATGAAGAAAATAGGAAATGCGTTAGCGGAAATTATACTTGCAAAACTACTAACTCATTAGGGAACAAAATCTTGATATGCAATGTGAGTATTCCGACGAGAAGATGATTTTTAAGTTGAATAAGGTCGCTATTCAAGATTGATTAATATTATGCATTTGGATCTTGCAATAAACACATTGTTATTCTACAGGCTGGCCGTAGACCGTATCATTTATTAGTCCAGGAAATACATCAGATATAGCTGACGTCATCGAAGATAAAACTCTTATAAACAGAACATGTATTGCTGACTGTAATCCAGATTGTAGTTATATCTGGATCAATAACACTAATGGTGTCAACATATCTTATGCACCATTACTAGACCTCGGTAAACCTGACCGGTATGATGGTGGTACCTACACTTGTAAAGCTTATAACAAATATGGGGAGAAGAATACAACATTTACTTTAATAATTAGATGTAAGTTAATTCCCAATATGTCTTTATATTTATGACCTGTATTACTCAGTGTAAGTCAATATTCAAATATATTGTTCTTGGTTTATCAAGAGATATATATTGGAGTAAAGCTTAAACACAAATGATTAAAATCTATTTATGTTTCAGTTTCGCCTTCATTATCGATAGCTACTTCCAACAATTCTGAGATTGTCGAGAAGGACAACGTGACGTTCAGTTGTAATGTGACTAGTAATCCTGTATCGGATATTAAACTGTATAACATGACGGACAACAAAACATTATTTACGTGGAAAAGTGTAAACAAAGCAGAATATCAATTTTTAAGTGTTCGTTGTCTGGATACGAGCGGTTATATGCTTACTGCTGAGAATGATATACCCGATGAACATTATAAAATATAAAGTGTAGCTTACTTTGATATAATGTGTAACTGAATTACTTTTTGTCATACATTTTTGTCATTGTTTTAGACATCAACTATTATGTTGTGCTATTTGTTAGAATTGTTTTTATCATATTTTTCATAGGTGACCTCGAAATTTATCAATTCCCCCAAAATGGTACAAGGTTTCCCTTGGGGACAATTTCACATTTGAAGGGGAAAAGTCAGTAATCCTTACCCATTAGTAACATCACAAAGCTGGTCATTTATAGATTATAATGAATCTCTACATGCTAATCTGCCGGATAATGTCAACGTCTCTGTACATCCCGGAGTAGAGCATCTTACAATATCAGTAAAGCTGATTATTACTGATGCCAAATATATTAACTATGGTAATTATTGTCTTGTGGCTGGTAATAACTATGGAAACATGACACCTGTTACATTAAGTGTTGTACCAGAAGGTAAGTACATTCGTTCTTAATACAATATCATCCAATGAATCTTAATATTCTATTATTAATTAACTACATTTCAATATTTCATACTTATCATTTCCTGGATGTAATTGAAGGTCCACCAATGCCGCCTTCAGCACCTCGTCTAATGGATATAACAGCTGTTAGTATCAAAATCAACTGGACAGCTGGTTTTAATGGTGGATTTGAGCAACGATTTACTGCACTTTATAAGGCGGAAGGAAATGATATCGAGCATGAAGCTGAGATAAATAGTGATCCAGAAGTCAATAAAGGAGATATAGTTGCCTATACGCTAAAAGACGACAGTACCATCAAGTCTAATACCACATACAGTATTAGAATAAAAGCTGAGAACGGGTTTCAGGAAACCTCAGTTGTTTATGGAGAACTAGCCAAATTTAGGACATTAGGTAAAAACTGTAAAAAGGAGATTGTCGTGAATGTAGTTTTTTTAAATTATTCCTTAAATGAATTTGGTAAACCTCTCTAATTTCGATCAAAGTGTTAATTGAACATTAAAAGACGACACTACTGTCCAGTCTAATGCATCATACAGTATAAGGATAAAGCTGAGAACGATTTTCAAGACAGTTCAATTATTTATGGAGAACGAGCTAAATTTAAGACTTTAGGTAAATATTCTAGCTTTAGTTCAATATTTGAGAGACGATTGATTGTGTTCAATGTTGTTATTTAATATCTTCCTGGAATTCTGAGAATCTCACACCAATAAAGAAGGTAGCCAATTCTATTGTTGACCAAAAGTGTAATCCGTTTAATTTCATTGTGAGATGTTTTATAATTCATTAATAATATGGTTATATCAGATTACTTCGCTAGATATTATACGCTTTCTAATATCTCCCATGTTTGATCAGCACATATATCTTACTAAGTTTACTTGCTCCTTTATTTTGTTATCTTTGATAAATATTTTCAGTAAAAGCTATCTTTACTAAAGATCCAGAGATCATAATCATCGAAGATAGAGCCGAGATCCACTTTATAATATTCGGTTCTCTGACTCAAATCTTAGAAGAGAACTGTGTTAAGGACACTGCCATCTGTCATAAAGCTAATATTACAGTACCAACAAACCAATATTTAAGACTTTACTGTGGATGTACCATTAGCAGATCCAGAAGAAACAGAGTTTATTTTTTCATTCTGGATGTATGACGGAGATGACTTGTTGTACCAGGATGCTAATACAATACCTATTGGTATAACTGGAAGTAAGACAATAAGATCAAATCTGAGAATATTTTGGCTATCCATTCATCTTTCTTTTGTTCCCGCTATTTCGTTTGCTGGTTATTTACGTGAATAGATAAATGAATTATTGAATGGATGTGTCGATATTTTAACAATTCTCTATGTTCGTGTGCGTTTCAATTCTCATAAACAGGAAATATTGGAATGATAGTGGGTGTAGTGATTGCTGTTGTCTTGGCTGTCGCTGTACCAGTTATATTTATCATATTGTGGAAAAGAGGAATACTTCCTAAAAGTAAATTTAAATAAATGAATAATAATATTCAGTTGCTACATCCAGGTTAATATCAATCTATATAGTGCGTATAAATCTATATATTTTGAGTTGTGATTTTTGGATTACTATCTATCTATCTATCTATCTATCTATCTATCTATATATCTATATTTTCTATCTATTAATTTTTATAATGTAGTGTGTTTTATGTATGTATTATATATATATTTATGTATGTTTTAAATTTTTATATATATATATATATATATATATATATATATATATATATATATATATATATATATATATATATATATATATATACCAGAATCCAAATCGGAAAACGAGAATGTCGGAATATCGAGTTCGTGACATACTCTGTCACACATTTTAAAATCATAAAGATATACCTCCGTATTTAAACTAATATTCAATAACCGAGCACAAAATACGGAACGGCATGGAAGGCAGTGATCAGTTTAATGTTTGTTAATCACAGACACTATAAAGAAAAAACCCGTATCACCTAGTTGATGCGATTAACTCAGTATCTGTTGATTGGAAAGTTCATAGGAAAAATCACGCATTAAAGGTCATTTTATATAGTGAAATGTCACATTATGTTGGCTAAATGAAGTTTCGGAGTCGAAACGAGCTGAGTTAGTCAAAGCCATATTTGTCATATGGTGGATTTGTCGGATAAACGATATCCGGATTAAGGCTCAAAATTTTTTTAATAAAATAAAAAACACAAGCACACACACACACACACACACACACACACACACACACACACACATATATATATATATATATATATATATATATATATATATATATATATATATAAAAACACACATACCAACACACAACAACACCACCACGTGTTTGTGTGTGTGTTTGTATGTGACATTTATAAGTTTAGACAATGAAGCATATTAAATTAATTATCTAATATTTTCATTTTTCATTCCCTGTTTTTTTTTTCATTTCAAATTGATTGACTGAATCATAAAACGACCTAAGTGATAAATTATTTAAATTTTGCCTCAAATTATACTTGTACCTGGTTTACTTATTTTTTGTAAATGTTCACTCTAAGATATAAATCACGTACTATTCAGAACATGGACCTTGGTAGAAGTTTATGTCCTATGCAATAGAATCTGCAATATAGAGTTGTTAATATCAAATATTAGCATTTTGTAGTTACAGAAAGAAATGACAACTTGAACCAATTCTAGTATATATAATATCATTTTATTAATATGGGAGACTAAATCCTAATATTTACATATTACAACCCTTAAAGATAGCAGATATAAAAGGTTGTTAATGTTTGATTTAAAAGCACATTCTTTGTGAAATATATTATTGTCTTATAGCTCTGCAGATTATGTGAATGTCGGCTCTTTTTATGAAAAAGATTATAATGGAATTATCTCATGAAGTGCAAAATAGAAAGTTGTTATAAATATATTTGAGTGAATTCATGTAGAGGAACTGCACAGAATAACTCATCTAATGGTCGAGACGGGATTCTAAGTACAGCAACTGGTCACGTATGTTTCAAAGACTAAACAGATAATATGATACACGTCATTGTCAGAATTTAGTTTATATTGACATAATATCTGCCAATGATATGCTAATTAATATAATCTTATAACCATTATTTAATCTCGTTTTATTATTTGCAGTCATATGTTAGCAATCTAGAATATGAACATCTCGGAATTTCCCAAAGACTGCGACCACGAGAGAGTTAAAATACAGAATATGAACATTTGCCTGTTAAAATACCAAAACTGTAACTGATTCCGTTTTTATTACAAAAAAAAACATTTCTTTAAAAAAGAATAGAACAGCATAAAACAAAAACAAAAAACGAAAATAAATAGCAAATTTGAGTCACGCTTAATCTTTATTATTTATTCCTGTTTTTTTTGATATTAAAAAATTAGTGTCAAATCTTTACTTATAAAACCCCAAAAAATAAATAAATAAATAAATAAATATGTATATATATATATATATATATATATATATATATATATATATATCACCGGTCGGGGAAAAAAAGGGGCTACCTTAGAGTATCAAATGTTTGCCAAAAATAACTACAACCACTAATGCTATTACTATTGCTGCCACTGCTACAACAACAACTAATATAATTATTATCATTATTCCTACTAGTACTGCAACTACTACTCACTTCTTCTTCTACTATTACTTCTGTTTCTTCTTCTTCTTCTACTACTACTACAATACCAACAACTACTTATACTATTATAGCTCTTACTCTTTCAATAATTATCACTTATATTATGTAAAGAATGATAATATGTAAAAGTATCTGATAAAAACAAAAACAAAATCTCGGTTTTCATCAATGTATTTAATAGCTTTCAATATAATGTAAACAAAGAAGTGTGAAATATTAAAGAAAACTAGTTTAAATAATTACAATAAACAACTCTCCTTAATAACGAAAAACATATATGTTAAAGTTATATGTATGTTTTTTAATTATCTAGTTAACTGATTTTATCATATTTATATCTGATATTTATATATCTTGTTGTTATCCCCTTTAATCTTAATAAATTGTTTTATTCGAGTATTACCACGTTTAAATGACATCTATTATATATAGGATGAAGATGATTTACTAGGTAAAGGTAATTAATATTGATTACTAGAACGGCAAAGATTTATTATAGAAAAATAAAAATGTATATTTTATACATTTACCGTTACCATTTCTTTGATAAGTTTACAGTTGTTTCTTTTGAATAAAAAACCTTATTATCCAATTTAAACAAATTTATATTTATAATGTACAACATTGGTGAACAAATACCGATACTGATTGTTGAACTAAATTGGAGATGATAAAATTAATAACATTGACCTTTTCATACAAAAAATAATGAAGTTCGATAGTAACAGTTATTACGTAAAACCTTTCCAATGAACTTTTCTCGAAATAGAGTGTTATAGGACAACTGTGCGGTATTTATTCTGGAGAAAAAAGTTAAAAACAAATCTCCTTAAAGACATGATACTATTTTGTTGATTCGTTTCTTTATCATTATTAATATTTTATGTTTTATTGTTAAACACATAGGCAAAATATTAAAATATTTTCCTCTGAAATATTTACAGTAATTATTGATGGTTCAGTTTTCAACACGTGAATAAACCACTGTAGTGGTGAATCTAGAGTTCTGTTTTAATTCAAGGTTAGCGTAATTAGTTAATTATTAAGGATGATAATACATCTTTTCAATATTGTTTTGGAAATATTATATTTGACTTAGCCCAGATAAGATAATACTGTAGTATCTACTAATGATCTACAATTTTTCAGAATACACTCACTTGAACCTTTCTAAAAACAATTTTGAGGTATATTATTATAACTACCAAACCAACTATAGGCATTGAAATATTAGAATGTATGACTTCTCTTTTTGATTTCCGTAAACCATAATAAACAATGTTAAGCTAAATTTAGGCAGTGTGAACAACCTTTTTGTGTTCTAATTTAGAGTACTGGAGTAGGATTATATATGATATTTGTATTACATTTGTTTTGTAATTGATGTAACAGCAATAATAATATATTTTAAAGTTTAGTTTTCGTAATCACGAATATTAAATGCTAAATATACCAAAGTATAAAACGTTATCTTCATATTATAGTGTGTGCTATGAGTTACATTTGCTATCTCCTCCATTTCCAATAGTAAGACGTTTGAAAAATAATGTATTAGTTCACATGTAATTTAACTATATTCCATAATATTGTTTATAGCCGTTAATATGTTAATACAATTGGAGATCACTCGACCCATGTCGCCTACCATGTGTATAA
>JAODUP010002084.1:0-23146 GCA_025642065.1 Paralvinella palmiformis | reverse complement strand
AATTATGTAAAGAATATCATGAAATTATCATACGGATATAAAAATAGTTCAGTTTATTAATTGGAAAATCACCGGATTTTTATTAACACCGAGTTTCCCTGAACAATTGCATGATTTTCGATCATGACATTTTCTACATGAAAATACACAGAAGAGATAAAACACACATCTCTGGGAATACGAAGAAATATTCAATAAGAATCGAATTATAGTAATTGTTTCAGAATATTAAAGTCAAAGTCATCTATGCACAATGAGCATTTTATCGCGATCAGCCAGGTTTACTTTAATTAGTGTAATAATCTTGTCACGGTAAGCATTTCTTCAGGATGATGGATTGAAATCGATGAAATCGAATGCCTGGTAAATATGATATTTCCATTGTATCTTATGATACCCATTTGGAATAATTATTTACACCCCACAGGGTCAAAAGAAAATCAATCCCAAACGTGTCTATCTGAAAAGAAGTACATCTTTATTATAGGTGTAATATAAAATCAATTGAAATTCGTACTTTTATCTTAGCACTGTTTAACCCCACCCCCACATCGGAAATATTACTCTATTAACACTCTCTATTACTGTGAGAAACTTGTGATAAATGTCATAATATTTTCAGCTACATTCAACATATGTCCGAGATAATTTCTGGTTTCGCAACGTCTGTAGTCACAATATGTGTTTTCTCGTAAGTGGGAAATCATATTAAACGCAAAAATATAATAATATTTTACATAAACCATATATTTTCAAAATTGAATTGAATATTTGTTTGGTCATAATAGGATATCATATAAGTCCGAGCTCATGTGACACATTACTAGGTATAAAACTAAATTATATCAGTGGGATCAGTATGAAACGATTGTAGTATCATATATTTTAAACATTGAATAACTGTCCTTTACTAATAATCAGTAAATACCTGAATTTAATAAAGATTATATTTCAAAGAATTGGTAATTGAAATTCACTTATAAACTTTGCTATAATTTGTTTCGTATTGCATTATACATATGGTAATGACCGCAAAATATCACAAATCATATGGGTGGTGAGTTTGCATTACACAAAATCTTAATTTCTATTAATAATTACCTGTTGACCATGTATATAAAACTAGTCTTATAAAATAATTTGGACACCTTGCATCTATTTAATGAAGAAAAAATAATAAAAAATTATTTGGAGAATCCGGGTATCGATCCCGGTACCTCTCGCATGCTAAGCGAGCGCTCTACCATGTGAGCTAATCCCCCTTGCCAAAGATCAATACCTAACTCAATTTGTTGGGGGACGCACCAGACTTTTATTCACATGTGTAGCTTTATTTCGTTCAGTATAATCATTCACATTACAGGATAGCTGAAAATTTCCCACAATGTGAACTATACATAAGCATATGTACTTTTTTACTATTTATATATTCTTGTAGTTCACTCCAACTGGCGGTTTATTTTAACTTACCTTGCTTACTGCAAACTCGTTTTCATTATTATTTATATACTACTATTACAACTACCATTACTTCAACTGCTACTACTAATTATAATAATATCAACTGCCACAACAGTAATAATGAATTATGTAAAGAAATCATGAAATTATCATACGGATATAAAAATAGTTCAGTTTATTAATTGGAAAATCACCGGATTTTTATTAACACCGATTTTCCCCTGAACATTTGCATGATTTTCGATCATGACATTTTCTACATGAAAATACACAGAAGAGATAAAACACACATCTCTGGGAATACGAAGAAATATTCAATAAGAATCGAATTATAGTAATTGTTTCAGAATATTAAAGTCAAAGTCATCTATGCACAATGAGCATTTTATCGCGATCAGCCAGGTTTACTTTAATTAGTTAATAATCTTGTCACGGTAAGCATTTCTTCAGGATGATGGATTGAAATCGATGAAATCGAATGCCTGGTAAATATGATATTTCCATTGTATCTTATGATACCCATTTGGAATAATTATTTCCCCCCCCACAGGGTCAAAAGAAAATCAATCCCAAACGTGTCTATCTGAAAAGAAGTACATCTTTATTATAGGTGTAATATAAAATCAATTGAAATTCGTACTTTTATCTTAGCACTGTTTAACCCCACCCCCACATCGGAAATATTACTCTATTAACACTCTCTATTACTGTGAGAAACTTGTGATAAATGTCATAATATTTTCAGCTACATTAACATATGTCCGAGATAATTTCTGGTTTCGCAACGTCTGTAGTCACAATATGTGTTTTCTCGTAAGTGGGAAATCATATTAAACGCAAAAATATAATAATATTTTACATAAACCATATATTTTCAAAATTGAATTGAATATTTGTTTGGTCATAATAGGATATCATATAAGTCCGAGCTCATGTGACACATTACTAGGTATAAAACTAAATTATATCAGTGGGATCAGTATGAAACGATTGTAGTATCATATATTTTAAACATTGAATAACTGTCCTTTACTAATAATCAGTAAATACCTGAATTTAATAAAGATTATATTTCAAAAATTGGTAATTGAAATTCACTTATAAACTTTGCTATAATTTGTTTCGTATTGCATTATACATATGGTAATGCCCGCAAAATATCACAAATCATATGGGTGGTGAGTTTGCATTACACAAAATCTTAATTTCTATTAATAATTACCTGTTGACCATGTATATAAAACTAGTCTTATAAAATAATTTGGACACCTTGCATCTATTTAATGAAGAAAAAATAATAAAAAATTATTTGGAGAATCCGGGTATCGATCCCGGTACCTCTCGCATGCTAAGCGAGCGCTCTACCATGTGAGCTAATCCCCCTTGCCAAAGATCAATACCTAACTCAATTTGTTGGGGGACGCACCAGACTTTTATTCACATGTGTAGCTTTATTTCGTTCAGTATAATCATTCACATTACAGGATAGCTGAAAATTTCCCACAATGTGAACTATACATAAGCATATGTACTTTTTTACTATTTATATATTCTTGTAGTTCACTCCAACTGGCGGTTTATTTTAACTTACCTTGCTTACTGCAAACTCGTTTTCATTATTATTTATATACTACTATTACAACTACCATTACTTCAACTGCTACTACTAATTATAATAATATCAACTGCCACAACAGTAATAATGAATTATGTAAAGAATATCATGAAATTATCATACGGATATAAAAATAGTTCAGTTTATTAATTGGAAAATCACCGGATTTTTATTAACACCGAGTTTCCCTGAACAATTGCATGATTTTCGATCATGACATTTTCTACATGAAAATACACAGAAGAGATAAAACACACATCTCTGGGAATACGAAGAAATATTCAATAAGAATCGAATTATAGTAATTGTTTCAGAATATTAAAGTCAAAGTCATCTATGCACAATGAGCATTTTATCGCGATCAGCCAGGTTTACTTTAATTAGTGTAATAATCTTGTCACGGTAAGCATTTCTTCAGGATGATGGATTGAAATCGATGAAATCGAATGCCTGGTAAATATGATATTTCCATTGTATCTTATGATACCCATTTGGAATAATTATTTACACCCACAGGGTCAAAAGAAAATCAATCCCAAACGTGTCTATCTGAAAAGAAGTACATCTTTATTATAGGTGTAATATAAAATAATTGAAATTCGTACTTTTATCTTAGCACTGTTTAACCCCACCCCCACATCGGAAATATTACTCTATTAACACTCTCTATTACTGTGAGAAACTTGTGATAAATGTCATAATATTTTCAGCTACATTCAACATATGTCCGAGATAATTTCTGGTTTCGCAACGTCTGTAGTCACAATATGTGTTTTCTCGTAAGTGGGAAATCATATTAAACGCAAAAATATAATAATATTTTACATAAACCATATATTTTCAAAATTGAATTGAATATTTGTTTGGTCATAATAGGATATCATATAAGTCCGAGCTCATGTGACACATTACTAGGTATAAAACTAAATTATATCAGTGGGATCAGTATGAAACGATTGTAGTATCATATATTTTAAACATTGAATAACTGTCCTTTACTAATAATCAGTAAATACCTGAATTTAATAAAGATTATATTTCAAACAATTGGTAATTGAAATTCACTTATAAACTTTGCTATAATTTGTTTCGTATTGCATTATACATATGGTAATGACCGCAAAATATCACAAATCATATGGGTGGTGAGTTTGCATTACACAAAATCTTAATTTCTATTAATAATTACCTGTTGACCATGTATATAAAACTAGTCTTATAAAATAATTTGGACACCTTGCATCTATTTAATGAAGAAAAAATAATAAAAATTATTTGGAGAATCCGGGTATCGATCCCGGTACCTCTCGCATGCTAAGCGAGCGCTCTACCATGTGAGCTAATCCCCCTTGCCAAAGATCAATACCTAACTCAATTTGTTGGGGGACGCACCAGACTTTTATTCACATGTGTAGCTTTATTTCGTTCAGTATAATCATTCACATTACAGGATAGCTGAAAATTTCCCACAATGTGAACTATACATAAGCATATGTACTTTTTTTACTATTTATATATTCTTGTAGTTCACTCCAACTGGCGGTTTATTTTAACTTACCTTGCTTACTGCAAACTCGTTTTCATTATTATTTATATACTACTATTACAACTACCATTACTTCAACTGCTACTACTAATTATAATAATATCAACTGCCACAACAGTAATAATGAATTATGTAAAGAATATCATGAAATTATCATACGGATATAAAAATAGTTCAGTTTATTAATTGGAAAATCACCGGATTTTTATTAACACCGAGTTTCCCTGAACAATTGCATGATTTTCGATCATGACATTTTCTACATGAAAATACACAGAAGAGATAAAACACACATCTCTGGGAATACGAAGAAATATTCAATAAGAATCGAATTATAGTAATTGTTTCAGAATATTAAAGTCAAAGTCATCTATGCACAATGAGCATTTTATCGCGATCAGCCAGGTTTACTTTAATTAGTGTAATAATCTTGTCACGGTAAGCATTTCTTCAGGATGATGGATTGAAATCGATGAAATCGAATGCCTGGTAAATATGATATTTCCATTGTATCTTATGATACCCATTTGGAATAATTATTTACACCCCACAGGGTCAAAAGAAAATCAATCCCAAACGTGTCTATCTGAAAAGAAGTACATCTTTATTATAGGTGTAATATAAAATCAATTGAAATTCGTACTTTTATCTTAGCACTGTTTAACCCCACCCCCACATCGGAAATATTACTCTATTAACACTCTCTATTACTGTGAGAAACTTGTGATAAATGTCATAATATTTTCAGCTACATTCAACATATGTCCGAGATAATTTCTGGTTTCGCAACGTCTGTAGTCACAATATGTGTTTTCTCGTAAGTGGGAAATCATATTAAACGCAAAAATATAATAATATTTTACATAAACCATATATTTTCAAAATTGAATTGAATATTTGTTTGGTCATAATAGGATATCATATAAGTCCGAGCTCATGTGACACATTACTAGGTATAAAACTAAATTATATCAGTGGGATCAGTATGAAACGATTGTAGTATCATATATTTTAAACATTGAATAACTGTCCTTTACTAATAATCAGTAAATACCTGAATTTAATAAAGATTATATTTCAAAGAATTGGTAATTGAAATTCACTTATAAACTTTGCTATAATTTGTTTCGTATTGCATTATACATATGGTAATGACCGCAAAATATCACAAATCATATGGGTGGTGAGTTTGCATTACACAAAATCTTAATTTCTATTAATAATTACCTGTTGACCATGTATATAAAACTAGTCTTATAAAATAATTTGGACACCTTGCATCTATTTAATGAAGAAAAAATAATAAAAAATTATTTGGAGAATCCGGGTATCGATCCCGGTACCTCTCGCATGCTAAGCGAGCGCTCTACCATGTGAGCTAATCCCCCTTGCCAAAGATCAATACCTAACTCAATTTGTTGGGGGACGCACCAGACTTTTATTCACATGTGTAGCTTTATTTCGTTCAGTATAATCATTCACATTACAGGATAGCTGAAAATTTCCCACAATGTGAACTATACATAAGCATATGTACTTTTTTACTATTTATATATTCTTGTAGTTCACTCCAACTGGCGGTTTATTTTAACTTACCTTGCTTACTGCAAACTCGTTTTCATTATTATTTATATACTACTATTACAACTACCATTACTTCAACTGCTACTACTAATTATAATAATATCAACTGCCACAACAGTAATAATGAATTATGTAAAGAATATCATGAAATTATCATACGGATATAAAAATAGTTCAGTTTATTAATTGGAAAATCACCGGATTTTTATTAACACCGAGTTTCCCTGAACAATTGCATGATTTTCGATCATGACATTTTCTACATGAAAATACACAGAAGAGATAAAACACACATCTCTGGGAATACGAAGAAATATTCAATAAGAATCGAATTATAGTAATTGTTTCAGAATATTAAAGTCAAAGTCATCTATGCACAATGAGCATTTTATCGCGATCAGCCAGGTTTACTTTAATTAGTGTAATAATCTTGTCACGGTAAGCATTTCTTCAGGATGATGGATTGAAATCGATGAAATCGAATGCCTGGTAAATATGATATTTCCATTGTATCTTATGATACCCATTTGGAATAATTATTTACACCCCACAGGGTCAAAAGAAAATCAATCCCAAACGTGTCTATCTGAAAAGAAGTACATCTTTATTATAGGTGTAATATAAAATCAATTGAAATTCGTACTTTTATCTTAGCACTGTTTAACCCCACCCCCACATCGGAAATATTACTCTATTAACACTCTCTATTACTGTGAGAAACTTGTGATAAATGTCATAATATTTTCAGCTACATTCAACATATGTCCGAGATAATTTCTGGTTTCGCAACGTCTGTAGTCACAATATGTGTTTTCTCGTAAGTGGGAAATCATATTAAACGCAAAAATATAATAATATTTTACATAAACCATATATTTTCAAAATTGAATTGAATATTTGTTTGGTCATAATAGGATATCATATAAGTCCGAGCTCATGTGACACATTACTAGGTATAAAACTAAATTATATCAGTGGGATCAGTATGAAACGATTGTAGTATCATATATTTTAAACATTGAATAACTGTCCTTTACTAATAATCAGTAAATACCTGAATTTAATAAAGATTATATTTCAAAGAATTGGTAATTGAAATTCACTTATAAACTTTGCTATAATTTGTTTCGTATTGCATTATACATATAGTAATGACCGCAAAATATCACAAATCATATGGGTGGTGAGTTTGCATTACACAAAATCTTAATTTCTATTAATAATTACCTGTTGACCATGTATATAAAACTAGTCTTATAAAATAATTTGGACACCTTGCATCTATTTAATGAAGAAAAAATAATAAAAATTATTTGGAGAATCCGGGTATCGATCCCGGTACCTCTCGCATGCTAAGCGAGCGCTCTACCATGTGAGCTAATCCCCCTTGCCAAAGATCAATACCTAACTCAATTTGTTGGGGGACGCACCAGACTTTATTCACATGTGTAGCTTTATTTCGTTCAGTATAATCATTCACATTACAGGATAGCTGAAATTTCCCACAATGTGAACTATACATAAGCATATGTACTTTTTTACTATTTATATATTCTTGTAGTTCACTCCAACTGGCGGTTTATTTTAACTTACCTTGCTTACTGCAAACTCGTTTTCATTATTATTTATATACTACTATTACAACTACCATTACTTCAACTGCTACTACTAATTATAATAATATCAACTGCCACAACAGTAATAATGAATTATGTAAAGAAATCATGAAATTATCATACGGATATAAAAATAGTTCAGTTTATTAATTGGAAAATCACCGGATTTTTATTAACACCGAGTTTCCCGAACATTGCATGATTTTCGATCATGACATTTTCTACATGAAAATACACAGAAGAGATAAAACACACATCTCTGGGAATACGAAGAAATATTCAATAAGAATCGAATTATAGTAATTGTTTCAGAATATTAAAGTCAAAGTCATCTATGCACAATGAGCATTTTATCGCGATCAGCCAGGTTTACTTTAATTAGTGTAATAATCTTGTCACGGTAAGCATTTCTTCAGGATGATGGATTGAAATCGATGAAATCGAATGCCTGGTAAATATGATATTTCATTTATCTTATGATACCCATTTGGAATAATTATTTACACCCACAGGGTCAAAAGAAAATCAATCCCAAACGTGTCTATCTGAAAAGAAGTACATCTTTATTATAGGTGTAATATAAAATCAATTGAAATTCGTACTTTTATCTTAGCACTGTTTAACCCCCCCCCACATCGGAAATATTACTCTATTAACACTCTCTATTACTGTGAGAAACTTGTGATAAATGTCATAATATTTTCAGCTACATTAACATATGTCCGAGATAATTTCTGGTTTCGCAACGTCTGTAGTCACAATATGTGTTTTCTCGTAAGTGGGAAATCATATTAAACGCAAAAATATAATAATATTTTACATAAACCATATATTTTCAAAATTGAATTGAATATTTGTTTGGTCATAATAGGATATCATATAAGTCCGAGCTCATGTGACACATTACTAGGTATAAAACTAAATTATATCAGTGGGATCAGTATGAAACGATTGTAGTATCATATATTTTAAACATTGAATAACTGTCCTTTACTAATAATCAGTAAATACCTGAATTTAATAAAGATTATATTTCAAACAATTGGTAATTGAAATTCACTTATAAACTTTGCTATAATTTGTTTCGTATTGCATTATACATATGAAATGACCGCAAAATATCACAAATCATATGGGTGGTGAGTTTGCATTACACAAAATCTTAATTTCTATTAATAATTACCTGTTGACCATGTATATAAAACTAGTCTTATAAAATAATTTGGACACCTTGCATCTATTTAATGAAGAAAAAATAATAAAAAATTATTTGGAGAATCCGGGTATCGATCCCGGTACCTCTCGCATGCTAAGCGAGCGCTCTACCATGTGAGCTAATCCCCCTTGCCAAAGATCAATACCTAACTCAATTTGTTGGGGGACGCACCAGACTTTTATTCACATGTGTAGCTTTATTTCGTTCAGTATAATCATTCACATTACAGGATAGCTGAAAATTTCCCACAATGTGAACTATACATAAGCATATGTACTTTTTTACTATTTATATATTCTTGTAGTTCACTCCAACTGGCGGTTTATTTTAACTTACCTTGCTTACTGCAAACTCGTTTTCATTATTATTTATATACTACTATTACAACTACCATTACTTCAACTGCTACTACTAATTATAATAATATCAACTGCCACAACAGTAATAATGAATTATGTAAAGAATATCATGAAATTATCATACGGATATAAAAATAGTTCAGTTTATTAATTGGAAAATCACCGGATTTTTATTAACACCGAGTTTCCCTGAACAATTGCATGATTTTCGATCATGACATTTTCTACATGAAAATACACAGAAGAGATAAAACACACATCTCTGGGAATACGAAGAAATATTCAATAAGAATCGAATTATAGTAATTGTTTCAGAATATTAAAGTCAAAGTCATCTATGCACAATGAGCATTTTATCGCGATCAGCCAGGTTTACTTTAATTAGTGTAATAATCTTGTCACGGTAAGCATTTCTTCAGGATGATGGATTGAAATCGATGAAATCGAATGCCTGGTAAATATGATATTTCAATTTTATCTTATGATACCCATTTGGAATAATTATTTACAGCCCACAGGGTCAAAAGAAAATCAATCCCAAACGTGTCTATCTGAAAAGAAGTACATCTTTATTATAGGTGTAATATAAAATCAATTGAAATTCGTACTTTTATCTTAGCACTGTTTAACCCCACCCCCACATCGGAAATATTACTCTATTAACACTCTCTATTACTGTGAGAAACTTGTGATAAATGTCATAATATTTTCAGCTACATTCAACATATGTCCGAGATAATTTCTGGTTTCGCAACGTCTGTAGTCACAATATGTGTTTTCTCGTAAGTGGGAAATCATATTAAACGCAAAAATATAATAATATTTTACATAAACCATATATTTTCAAAATTGAATTGAATATTTGTTTGGTCATAATAGGATATCATATAAGTCCGAGCTCATGTGACACATTACTAGGTATAAAACTAAATTATATCAGTGGGATCAGTATGAAACGATTGTAGTATCATATATTTTAAACATTGAATAACTGTCCTTTACTAATAATCAGTAAATACCTGAATTTAATAAAGATTATATTTCAAAAATTGGTAATTGAAATTCACTTATAAACTTTGCTATAATTTGTTTCGTATTGCATTATACATATGGTAATGACCGCAAAATATCACAAATCATATGGGTGGTGAGTTTGCATTACACAAAATCTTAATTTCTATTAATAATTACCTGTTGACCATGTATATAAAACTAGTCTTATAAAATAATTTGGACACCTTGCATCTATTTAATGAAGAAAAAATAATAAAAAATTATTTGGAGAATCCGGGTATCGATCCCGGTACCTCTCGCATGCTAAGCGAGCGCTCTACCATGTGAGCTAATCCCCCTTGCCAAAGATCAATACCTAACTCAATTTGTTGGGGGACGCACCAGACTTTTATTCACATGTGTAGCTTTATTTCGTTCAGTATAATCATTCACATTACAGGATAGCTGAAAATTTCCCACAATGTGAACTATACATAAGCATATGTACTTTTTTACTATTTATATATTCTTGTAGTTCACTCCAACTGGCGGTTTATTTTAACTTACCTTGCTTACTGCAAACTCGTTTTCATTATTATTTATATACTACTATTACAACTACCATTACTTCAACTGCTACTACTAATTATAATAATATCAACTGCCACAACAGTAATAATGAATTATGTAAAGAATATCATGAAATTATCATACGGATATAAAAATAGTTCAGTTTATTAATTGGAAAATCACCGGATTTTTATTAACACCGAGTTTCCCTGAACAATTGCATGATTTTCGATCATGACATTTTCTACATGAAAATACACAGAAGAGATAAAACACACATCTCTGGGAATACGAAGAAATATTCAATAAGAATCGAATTATAGTAATTGTTTCAGAATATTAAAGTCAAAGTCATCTATGCACAATGAGCATTTTATCGCGATCAGCCAGGTTTACTTTAATTAGTGTAATAATCTTGTCACGGTAAGCATTTCTTCAGGATGATGGATTGAAATCGATGAAATCGAATGCCTGGTAAATATGATATTTCCATTGTATCTTATGATACCCATTTGGAATAATTATTTACACCCCACAGGGTCAAAAGAAAATCAATCCCAAACGTGTCTATCTGAAAAGAAGTACATCTTTATTATAGGTGTAATATAAAATCAATTGAAATTCGTACTTTTATCTTAGCACTGTTTAACCCCCCCCCACATCGGAAATATTACTCTATTAACACTCTCTATTACTGTGAGAAACTTGTGATAAATGTCATAATATTTTCAGCTACATTTAACATATGTCCGAGATAATTTCTGGTTTCGCAACGTCTGTAGTCACAATATGTGTTTTCTCGTAAGTGGGAAATCATATTAAACGCAAAAATATAATAATATTTTACATAAACCATATATTTTCAAAATTGAATTGAATATTTGTTTGGTCATAATAGGATATCATATAAGTCCGAGCTCATGTGACACATTACTAGGTATAAAACTAAATTATATCAGTGGGATCAGTATGAAACGATTGTAGTATCATATATTTTAAACATTGAATAACTGTCCTTTACTAATAATCAGTAAATACCTGAATTTAATAAAGATTATATTTCAAAGAATTGGTAATTGAAATTCACTTATAAACTTTGCTATAATTTGTTTCGTATTGCATTATACATATGGTAATGACTGCAAAATATCACAAATCATATGGGTGGTGAGTTTGCATTACACAAAATCTTAATTTCTATTAATAATTACCTGTTGACCATGTATATAAAACTAGTCTTATAAAATAATTTGGACACCTTGCATCTATTTAATGAAGAAAAAATAATAAAAAATTATTTGGAGAATCCGGGTATCGATCCCGGTACCTCTCGCATGCTAAGCGAGCGCTCTACCATGTGAGCTAATCCCCCTTGCCAAAGATCAATACCTAACTCAATTTGTTGGGGGACGCACCAGACTTTTATTCACATGTGTAGCTTTATTTCGTTCAGTATAATCATTCACATTACAGGATAGCTGAAAATTTCCCACAATGTGAACTATACATAAGCATATGTACTTTTTTACTATTTATATATTCTTGTAGTTCACTCCAACTGGCGGTTTATTTTAACTTACCTTGCTTACTGCAAACTCGTTTTCATTATTATTTATATACTACTATTACAACTACCATTACTTCAACTGCTACTACTAATTATAATAATATCAACTGCCACAACAGTAATAATGAATTATGTAAAGAATATCATGAAATTATCATACGGATATAAAAATAGTTCAGTTTATTAATTGGAAAATCACCGGATTTTTATTAACACCGAGTTTCCCTGAACAATTGCATGATTTTCGATCATGACATTTTCTACATGAAAATACACAGAAGAGATAAAACACACATCTCTGGGAATACGAAGAAATATTCAATAAGAATCGAATTATAGTAATTGTTTCAGAATATTAAAGTCAAAGTCATCTATGCACAATGAGCATTTTATCGCGATCAGCCAGGTTTACTTTAATTAGTGTAATAATCTTGTCACGGTAAGCATTTCTTCAGGATGATGGATTGAAATCGATGAAATCGAATGCCTGGTAAATATGATATTTCATTTATCTTATGATACCCATTTGGAATAATTATTTACACCCCACAGGGTCAAAAGAAAATCAATCCCAAACGTGTCTATCTGAAAAGAAGTACATCTTTATTATAGGTGTAATATAAAATCAATTGAAATTCGTACTTTTATCTTAGCACTGTTTAACCCCCCCCCACATCGGAAATATTACTCTATTAACACTCTCTATTACTGTGAGAAACTTGTGATAAATGTCATAATATTTTCAGCTACATTTAACATATGTCCGAGATAATTTCTGGTTTCGCAACGTCTGTAGTCACAATATGTGTTTTCTCGTAAGTGGGAAATCATATTAAACGCAAAAATATAATAATATTTTACATAAACCATATATTTTCAAAATTGAATTGAATATTTGTTTGGTCATAATAGGATATCATATAAGTCCGAGCTCATGTGACACATTACTAGGTATAAAACTAAATTATATCAGTGGGATCAGTATGAAACGATTGTAGTATCATATATTTTAAACATTGAATAACTGTCCTTTACTAATAATCAGTAAATACCTGAATTTAATAAAGATTATATTTCAAACAATTGGTAATTGAAATTCACTTATAAACTTTGCTATAATTTGTTTCGTATTGCATTATACATATGGTAATGACCGCAAAATATCACAAATCATATGGGTGGTGAGTTTGCATTACACAAAATCTTAATTTCTATTAATAATTACCTGTTGACCATGTATATAAAACTAGTCTTATAAAATAATTTGGACACCTTGCATCTATTTAATGAAGAAAAAATAATAAAAAATTATTTGGAGAATCCGGGTATCGATCCCGGTACCTCTCGCATGCTAAGCGAGCGCTCTACCATGTGAGCTAATCCCCCTTGCCAAAGATCAATACCTAACTCAATTTGTTGGGGGACGCACCAGACTTTTATTCACATGTGTAGCTTTATTTCGTTCAGTATAATCATTCACATTACAGGATAGCTGAAAATTTCCCACAATGTGAACTATACATAAGCATATGTACTTTTTTACTATTTATATATTCTTGTAGTTCACTCCAACTGGCGGTTTATTTTAACTTACCTTGCTTACTGCAAACTCGTTTTCATTATTATTTATATACTACTATTACAACTACCATTACTTCAACTGCTACTACTAATTATAATAATATCAACTGCCACAACAGTAATAATGAATTATGTAAAGAATATCATGAAATTATCATACGGATATAAAAATAGTTCAGTTTATTAATTGGAAAATCACCGGATTTTTATTAACACCGAGTTTCCCTGAACAATTGCATGATTTTCGATCATGACATTTTCTACATGAAAATACACAGAAGAGATAAAACACACATCTCTGGGAATACGAAGAAATATTCAATAAGAATCGAATTATAGTAATTGTTTCAGAATATTAAAGTCAAAGTCATCTATGCACAATGAGCATTTTATCGCGATCAGCCAGGTTTACTTTAATTAGTGTAATAATCTTGTCACGGTAAGCATTTCTTCAGGATGATGGATGGAGATTGAAATCGATGAAATCGAATGCCTGGTAAATATGATATTTCAATTTTATCTTATGATACCCATTTGGAATAATTATTTACAGCCCACAGGGTCAAACGAAAATCAATCCCAAACGTGTCTATCTGAAAAGAAGTACATCTTTATTATAGGTGTAATATAAAATCAATTGAAATTCGTACTTTTATCTTAGCACTGTTTAACCCCACCCCCACATCGGAAATATTACTCTATTAACACTCTCTATTACTGTGAGAAACTTGTGATAAATGTCATAATATTTTCAGCTACATTCAACATATGTCCGAGATAATTTCTGGTTTCGCAACGTCTGTAGTCACAATATGTGTTTTCTCGTAAGTGGGAAATCATATTAAACGCAAAAATATAATAATATTTTACATAAACCATATATTTTCAAAATTGAATTGAATATTTGTTTGGTCATAATAGGATATCATATAAGTCCGAGCTCATGTGACACATTACTAGGTATAAAACTAAATTATATCAGTGGGATCAGTATGAAACGATTGTAGTATCATATATTTTAAACATTGAATAACTGTCCTTTACTAATAATCAGTAAATACCTGAATTTAATAAAGATTATATTTCAAACAATTGGTAATTGAAATTCACTTATAAACTTTGCTATAATTTGTTTCGTATTGCATTATACATATGGTAATGACCGCAAAATATCACAAATCATATGGGTGGTGAGTTTGCATTACACAAAATCTTAATTTCTATTAATAATTACCTGTTGACCATGTATATAAAACTAGTCTTATAAAATAATTTGGACACCTTGCATCTATTTAATGAAGAAAAAATAATAAAAAATTATTTGGAGAATCCGGGTATCGATCCCGGTACCTCTCGCATGCTAAGCGAGCGCTCTACCATGTGAGCTAATCCCCCTTGCCAAAGATCAATACCTAACTCAATTTGTTGGGGGACGCACCAGACTTTTATTCACATGTGTAGCTTTATTTCGTTCAGTATAATCATTCACATTACAGGATAGCTGAAAATTTCCCACAATGTGAACTATACATAAGCATATGTACTTTTTTACTATTTATATATTCTTGTAGTTCACTCCAACTGGCGGTTTATTTTAACTTACCTTGCTTACTGCAAACTCGTTTTCATTATTATTTATATACTACTATTACAACTACCATTACTTCAACTGCTACTACTAATTATAATAATATCAACTGCCACAACAGTAATAATGAATTATGTAAAGAATATCATGAAATTATCATACGGATATAAAAATAGTTCAGTTTATTAATTGGAAAATCACCGGATTTTTATTAACACCGAGTTTCCCTGAACAATTGCATGATTTTCGATCATGACATTTTCTACATGAAAATACACAGAAGAGATAAAACACACATCTCTGGGAATACGAAGAAATATTCAATAAGAATCGAATTATAGTAATTGTTTCAGAATATTAAAGTCAAAGTCATCTATGCACAATGAGCATTTTATCGCGATCAGCCAGGTTTACTTTAATTAGTGTAATAATCTTGTCACGGTAAGCATTTCTTCAGGATGATGGATTGAAATCGATGAAATCGAATGCCTGGTAAATATGATATTTCATTTATCTTATGATACCCATTTGGAATAATTATTTACACCCCACAGGGTCAAAAGAAAATCAATCCCAAACGTGTCTATCTGAAAAGAAGTACATCTTTATTATAGGTGTAATATAAAATCAATTGAAATTCGTACTTTTATCTTAGCACTGTTTAACCCCACCCCCACATCGGAAATATTACTCTATTAACACTCTCTATTACTGTGAGAAACTTGTGATAAATGTCATAATATTTTCAGCTACATTTAACATATGTCCGAGATAATTTCTGGTTTCGCAACGTCTGTAGTCACAATATGTGTTTTCTCGTAAGTGGGAAATCATATTAAACGCAAAAATATAATAATATTTTACATAAACCATATATTTTCAAAATTGAATTGAATATTTGTTTGGTCATAATAGGATATCATATAAGTCCGAGCTCATGTGACACATTACTAGGTATAAAACTAAATTATATCAGTGGGATCAGTATGAAACGATTGTAGTATCATATATTTTAAACATTGAATAACTGTCCTTTACTAATAATCAGTAAATACCTGAATTTAATAAAGATTATATTTCAAACAATTGGTAATTGAAATTCACTTATAAACTTTGCTATAATTTGTTTCGTATTGCATTATACATATGGTAATGACCGCAAAATATCACAAATCATATGGGTGGTGAGTTTGCATTACACAAAATCTTAATTTCTATTAATAATTACCTGTTGACCATGTATATAAAACTAGTCTTATAAAATAATTTGGACACCTTGCATCTATTTAATGAAGAAAAAATAATAAAAAATTATTTGGAGAATCCGGGTATCGATCCCGGTACCTCTCGCATGCTAAGCGAGCGCTCTACCATGTGAGCTAATCCCCCTTGCCAAAGATCAATACCTAACTCAATTTGTTGGGGGACGCACCAGACTTTTTCATTTATTTATTCTCATAAATCATTACTTACGATACTAATTTAAATTAACTACAAAGATATGATTTTAATTATAATTTTAGTATAATGCGTTTATTTTAATACCTTTATAAACCGTTTCTAATTTATATTCATCATACATTTTCACTGATACAAAAATAAACAACTGAAACAGAATATAATAGAAGAATATATAATTTCAGATATAAAAGTATTTATTATGAAATACATTTTATACACCGGTTTCCTAAATGATATTTTCGTAGCATTTCTCAGAAATAAGAAAGATAAACCAATCCTGGAATAGAAAATTTCTAGAACATTAATAATTTTTCAAAAAGTCAAAGATCATCCAAACTTTATCGAAGAGTTACTTTATTAGTTAATAATTGAGAAATTCTAATTAGAATGTAACAATCGGAAATATATTTTAATTTTTATGTAATTGGATAAATTCAAAGGTCAAAAACAATCCAAATTCTTTGAAAGGTACACTTATTTTGTAATAAATCAATTAAACGATTTATTAATTTTACCCCCCCCAATAAAATTTTAATTAAATTTTTGTAAATGGAAAATCATATATTTCAGCTCATTAACATATGTAATAATTTCTGGTTTGAACGTTGTAGTACAATATTTTTCTGAATAATCTTAAACAAAATATAATATATTTAATAAATATATTTAAAATTGAATTGAAATTTTTAAATGTATATTTCGATCATTAACATATAGAAAAACAAATTAATCATGGGTGTAAAGTTGATACAAATTTAACATTAATAATTCCTTTACATATATAAAACTATTTATAAAATAATTTAAAATTGTATTAATAAAAATTTAAATTTTTGATCTATCATGTATCCGAAAATACACTCAATGGGTATTCTTCCAAAATCAATTTCTATAATTTGGACCAGTTTAAAAACACTTAAAATATTTGCATTATCATTAATAAAAAAATATAAAATTTAAATGGACATCCTACTTGCTTACATTACTGTAGTATCCCTGCGTATTAACTATTGTTGGGCACCGTTTTATTATTTACTTATTCTCATATAATCATCAATTAAATACAATTCCACAATTGAATATAAAAATATGATTTTACTTTTAATATTCTTATTATAATCGGTTTTTTAACACCGTTCTGAACTTTTCATATTTTATATACATTTCTACATAAATCACAAATAAAAAATCCTGAAACAGAATATAATAGAAGAATATATAATTTCAGATATAAAAGTATTTATTATGAAATACATTTTATACACCGGTTTCCTAAATGATATTTTCGTAGCATTTCTCAGAAATAAGAGAATAAAACCAATCCTGGAATAGAAAATATTATAGAACATTAATAATTTTTCAAAAAGTCAAAGATCATCCAAACTTTATCGAAGAGTTACTTTATTAGTGTAATATTTCATAAATTTCTTTTTGATGTTAAAAAACAATCGGAAATATATTTTAATTTTTATGTAATTGGATAAATTCAAAGGTCAAAAACAATCCAAATTCTTTGAAAGGTACACTTATTTTGTAATAAATCAATTAAACGATTTATTAATTTTACCCCCCCCAATAAAATTTTAATTAAATTTTTGTAAATGGAAAATCATATATTTCAGCTCATTAACATATGTAATAATTTCTGGTTTGAACGTTGTAGTACAATATTTTTCTGAATAATCTTAAACAAAATATAATATATTTAATAAATATATTTAAAATTGAATTGAAATTTTTAAATGTATATTTCGATCATTAACATTATAGTAAAAACAAATATATGTGGTAGTTGCATTAAATTATTTCATTAATAATTCCTTTACATATATAAAACTGTTTAAAAATTAATTCAAAATTTAAAAATATAAAATTTGAATTTGTTCGATCTACTTGATGCTAAACCAACTTTGGGGGTATTCTTCCAAAATCAATTTCTATAATTTGGACCAGTTTAAAAACACTTAAAATATTTGCATTATCATTAATAAAAAAATATAAAATTTAAATGGACATCCTACTTGCTTACATTACTGTAGTATCCCTGCGTATTAACTATTGTTGGGCACCGTTTTATTATTTACTTATTCTCATATAATCATCAATTAAATACAATTCCACAATTGAATATAAAAATATGATTTTACTTTTAATATTCTTATTATAATCGGTTTTTTAACACCGTTCTGAACTTTTCATATTTTATATACATTTCTACATAAATCACAAATAAAAAATCCTGAAACAGAATATAATAGAAGAATATATAATTTCAGATATAAAAGTATTTATTATGAAATACATTTTATACACCGGTTTCCTAAATGATATTTTCGTAGCATTTCTCAGAAATAAGAGAATAAAACCAATCCTGGAATAGAAAATATTATAGAACATTAATAATTTTTCAAAAAGTCAAAGATCATCCAAACTTTATCGAAGAGTTACTTTATTAGTGTAATATTTCATAAATTT
This sequence comes from Paralvinella palmiformis, assembly GCA_025642065.1. Lineage (NCBI taxonomy): Eukaryota > Metazoa > Annelida > Polychaeta > Terebellida > Alvinellidae > Paralvinella > Paralvinella palmiformis. Next base: position 3,514 of record JAODUP010002084.1, on the reverse strand, counting down.
CTTTTTGATGTTAAAAAACAATCGGAAATATATTTTAATTTTTATGTAATTGGATAAATTCAAAGGTCAAAAACAATCCAAATTCTTTGAAAGGTACACTTATTTTGTAATAAATCAATTAAACGATTTATTAATTTTACCCCCCCCAATAAAATTTTAATTAAATTTTTGTAAATGGAAAATCATATATTTCAGCTCATTAACATATGTAATAATTTCTGGTTTGAACGTTGTAGTACAATATTTTTCTGAATAATCTTAAACAAAATATAATATATTTAATAAATATATTTAAAATTGAATTGAAATTTTTAAATGTATATTTCGATCATTAACATTATAGTAAAAACAAATATATGTGGTAGTTGCATTAAATTATTTCATTAATAATTCCTTTACATATATAAAACTATTTATAAAATAATTTAAAATTGTATTAATAAAAATTTAAATTTTTGATCTATCATGTATCCGAAAATACACTCAATGGGTATTCTTCCAAAATCAATTTCTATAATTTGGACCAGTTTAAAAACACTTAAAATATTTGCATTATCATTAATAAAAAAATATAAAATTTAAATGGACATCCTACTTGCTTACATTACTGTAGTATCCCTGCGTATTAACTATTGTTGGGCACCGTTTTATTATTTACTTATTCTCATATAATCATCAATTAAATACAATTCCACAATTGAATATAAAAATATGATTTTACTTTTAATATTCTTATTATAATCGGTTTTTTAACACCGTTCTGAACTTTTCATATTTTATATACATTTCTACATAAATCACAAATAAAAAATCCTGAAACAGAATATAATAGAAGAATATATAATTTCAGATATAAAAGTATTTATTATGAAATACATTTTATACACCGGTTTCCTAAATGATATTTTCGTAGCATTTCTCAGAAATAAGAGAATAAAACCAATCCTGGAATAGAAAATATTATAGAACATTAATAATTTTTCAAAAAGTCAAAGATCATCCAAACTTTATCGAAGAGTTACTTTATTAGTGTAATATTTCATAAATTTCTTTTTGATGTTAAAAAACAATCGGAAATATATTTTAATTTTTATGTAATTGGATAAATTCAAAGGTCAAAAACAATCCAAATTCTTTGAAAGGTACACTTATTTTGTAATAAATCAATTAAACGATTTATTAATTTTACCCCCCCCAATAAAATTTTAATTAAATTTTTGTAAATGGAAAATCATATATTTCAGCTCATTAACATATGTAATAATTTCTGGTTTGAACGTTGTAGTACAATATTTTTCTGAATAATCTTAAACAAAATATAATATATTTAATAAATATATTTAAAATTGAATTGAAATTTTTAAATGTATATTTCGATCATTAACATTATAGTAAAAACAAATATATGTGGTAGTTGCATTAAATTATTTCATTAATAATTCCTTTACATATATAAAACTATTTATAAAATAATTTAAAATTGTATTAATAAAAATTTAAATTTTTGATCTATCATGTATCCGAAAATACACTCAATGGGTATTCTTCCAAAATCAATTTCTATAATTTGGACCAGTTTAAAAACACTTAAAATATTTGCATTATCATTAATAAGAAAATAATAAAAATTGAATCTACATGTACTTCATTAACGAGCCTCCATGGGTATCCCTTCCGTATCAACTCTTTTTAAAACTTTATTACATTACTTATTCTCATATAATATAATACAATGCAAATTAAATGAATATAAAAATATGATTTTACTTTTAATATTCTTATTATAATCGGTTTTTTAACACCGTTCTGAAATCGTTTTCATATAATTCTACATAAATACCAATAACACACATTTAAATACAAGAAACATAAAATGAATTATGTAAGTTCAGAATATAAGTAAAAAGTCATTTTTTGAAATACATTTTATACACCGGTTTCCTAAATGATATTTTCGTAGCATTTCTCAGAAATAAGAGAATAAAACCAATCCTGGAATAGAAAATATTATAGAACATTAATAATTTTTCAAAAAGTCAAAGATCATCCAAACTTTATCGAAGAGTTACTTTATTAGTGTAATATTTCATAAATTCTATATTTGAATGTAACACCTGGAAATATATTTTAATTTTTATGTAATTGGATAAATTCAAAGGTCAAAAACAATCCAAATTCTTTGAAAGGTACACTTATTTTGTAATAAATCAATTAAACGATTTATTAATTTTACCCCCCCCAATAAAATTTTAATTAAATTTTTGTAAATGGAAAATCATATATTTCAGCTCATTAACATATGTAATAATTTCTGGTTTGAACGTTGTAGTACAATATTTTTCTGAATAATCTTAAACAAAATATAATATATTTAATAAATATATTTAAAATTGAATTGAAATTTTTAAATGTATATTTCGATCATTAACATATAGAAAAACAAATTAATCATGGGTGTAAAGTTGATACAAATTTAACATTAATAATTCCTTTACATATATAAAACTATTTATAAAATAATTTAAAATTGTATTAATAAAAATTTAAATTTTTGATCTATCATGTATCCGAAAATACACTCAATGGGTATTCTTCCAAAATCAATTTCTAAAATTTTTAATTTTTTTTTTTTTTTTTTTTTTTTTTTTTTTTTTTTTTTTTTTTTATTAATTTCTTTATTTTTCAAAAAAATTTAAATTAAATTGAAAAAAAATTGAAAAAAAATTTTTTTTTTTATTTTTATTATTTTTGACCCCTTTTAAATTCCTTTTTAAAAACCTTTTTCTTTATTTTTTTTTAATTTTCCCCTTTATTAACGAAAAAAATTTTAAAAATAAAAAAGAAAAATAATTTAAAAAAATATAAATTTTAAAAAAAAAAATATTCTTTTTTAAATTTAAAAAATATTTTTTTTTCCCTTTTGAAAATTTTTTTGATTTTTTTAATAAAATAAAAAAAAAAAAACCCAAATTTGGGGAATAAAAAATTTTAATAAAATGAAAAATTAATTTTTAAAAAAAGTCAAAATTTCCAAACTTTTTCCCAAAGGGGTTTTTTAATTAGTTAATAATTTTGGGAACATTTTTGGATGTAAAACAAAAGAATTTAAAAATAATTTTTTTTTAATTTTTAATTTAATTTTTTTTTAAAAAAGGGGGAAAAAAAATTCCCCCCAAACGTTTAGAAAAAATTTTTTTAAAAGGGAATATAAAAAAAAATTTTTTTTATTTAACCCCCCCCCCCCAAAATGGAAATTTTTATTAAATTTTTATTGGGAAAATTTTAAAAAAATTTTTTTTAAAATTTTTTAAAAATTGGGAAAGGTTTAACTTTTAAAATTTTTTTTTCCCTTAATAAATCAAAAACCCAAAAATTAAAAATATTTTAAAAAAAATTTTTTTAAAAAAATTTTAAATTTTTTTTTTAAAATTCATTAAGGGTAAAATTATTAAAAAAAAAATTTTGGGGGGCATAAAAATTTTTTTAATATTTTTTAAAATGTTTTTAAAAAATA
>JAODUP010002077.1:0-10560 GCA_025642065.1 Paralvinella palmiformis | reverse complement strand
TGTTGCTTAAAATGTATCAAATTCCCTAGATAATGATAAAGAAGATATTTTGAATGAAAAATAAAACACACACACACACACACACACACACCCTCCTCCTCCTCCCCCTCCCCATCTCTCTCTCTCTCTCTCTCTCTCTTTTATATTATATATATATATATATATATATATATATATTTTTCATTCCAACACATTTAACAATAAAGACATAATGTATCCTGACAATGATTTATAAGGTTTATTTTTACACTTTAACAAAATCCAGTACAATCTCTGTTTGTATTCAAACATTGTGAGTATAATCCCTGAGAAATGGTTAACCATTACTTGTTGACTGGAAGTTGCGGAATGTGCTTAAAACACCCAACACTGGTAAAATCTATTGTAAACCACCAATTGCCCACTTCAAGCAACACATTTGTATAGAATTATCTGAGTAAAAACAAAGGACATTATTCACTAATGGCCAGAACAGCCAAAGAACTTATCAGTTTGGAAGTTTTCCAGACGTGGAAATAGTAAACAGGTTCTATAGGAATGTGACTAAAAGGATGGAACAAATTGGAAACTATTCTTTTTGTTACTTAAATAAATAGACACATGTCACCAATTACTTATAAATGTGGTACTATATATAAAAAGACATGCGTATGAATATGATGGGGGGACTGATGATACATTACACATGTTTCGCCATGAATAGACCGTCAACGGATTCAGTACCCTGATGAACCATCCAGCGTTTCAATTCACAATTCAATATTCTCTGTGACAGTGTCTTAATTCCACACTGTTAAAACACATTTACAATGGTAGGTCAGCTGGTCCCAGATTTCAACCACATGAGTTCAAATCCTAGTGTGGCTATGTCTGAAATAATATTTCATCTTTCACTTCACCCCCCTACCTTTGGATGTCTCTTGGGCCATTTAAAACAACAACATTTCACACACACACACACACACACACACACACACACACACACACACACACACACACACAGAGAGAAGAAAACAGAGAGAGAGAGAGACAGGTATTTCTATCCTGTGCCATGGTTCTGTCACTAACATCAAGTCTAGCCTAGACATCATGGCTACAAGTCTTAAACCTCAATAGCCTGACTTATTTATCATTTAGGTAAACCTGATAAGTGGAAACCTACAGACTGATGAATTACCCAAAATTGTTATCAGTGCGTAGATACATGTATATATAGGAATACATATGTATAAATTTGTGGCGGTACAGGTTTATGTATGTTTAGGTTCATAGATGTATAGATTTGGGTGTATTGATCTGCGGAGGTATAGGTTTTTATAATTTTGGTATTGCTCCTGTTATAAAATAGCAGATACTTTTTAATTATATATATATATATATATATATATATATATTTTTATATATATATATATATATATATATAAAATTAATAATAAAAAGTTTGGTCACACTTCTGTAATATTTATAAACACCACAAAGTGTTTATTATATGTAATACACACACACACACACACACACACACACACACAGAAGAGAGGTTTAGAAGGGACCATAACACAGCATTATTAGTCATCATTGATAAAACCTGTTGTTATCTTATCTGGATACAGACTGTGGTATGTGCACACTACATTATCTGGATACCATCTGTACAATGGTCCAGTAAGGGGAGCTCTATGTTTACATGTCAATGTTTGTTTGATTCATGCTACTGGCAGACGGAGTGGAACTATAATAGCATGGGAAAGATACAGCAATATACCACAAAACACAGTATATTACACAATACACAATATAGATCTATATATCACAAGATATTGTGATAAACATACAAATGATGAAGAAAAGATTGGATGTACTATTTTTGAAAAAAGATGGATCTGTAATAGAATTAGTTTGAAGCTGAGATTTTTAAAGTCATAACTTAATCAATAATTATTATTAATGGATTACTGAGATATTTAAATGGCTGAATATCATTATAATACATCATATACTTTATATGGCCTCATCTATTTTATACTAATTTGTCAGTCTGTATTATAGATGTGAACTTACTTTATATGTAATGTTATGTGTCTATATCAGAATCCAGCAATATGTCACAGGGTGATGGTGATTGGTGTTTGTGCACAAGGTAGGCTTCAGAGATGACCACACCGAAATTCGAAGACGGGTGCAGGTGATCTGAGGTCAAACACACTACCGTTAGACTACAGAGGTGCCCTAAAGATGTCACAGGGAGAGTCATCCGGATTCTGTTTCATTCTCACTTTTATTATTCAATTACAGAGACATCACCTGGTGCTGGACTGAGTGAGTGAGTGAGAGATTGATTGATTGAGTGAGTGAGTTTTCATTTAGTGATATCCAGGAAGGCTGAAAGGAACCTCTTATAAAATGAGGTGATCAAATCAAACAGCCTAGACTCAAATTGCCATCATAGTGCCCCACAATATCACTAGATAGAGAACATCAGAGATGTCTGTGTTCTCATTCCAATGTAACAAGACAAATATGATGGGTTTTTACCACTAAGAGATGGTAAATTAAATTGGTCTAAAGTGACGCACTATAGATTATAAATGTGGGTATATATGATAATGTGCGTATTCACCGTTGATGATAACTATTTATAGCTATAATTAATGATCATTTAGCAGTTGGTTAATGTTTAAAAATACTATATCTGATTCATCATATATTGTGTGTATATATTAATGCCATAAAAGTTATCATCAAAGTTTCCAAACTGCCATCATTTTGTTAAGACATTTTGTAGTCCAACTCTAACCCTGACATAATATCTAACAGTATTATGAGGAAATACGGAGAGATCAGGAAACTTTATCCCACATCAACATCTTTCCCCTTCACTCCACCTCATCGCCAGTCCCCCCCCATCTGGGTCTCTCATTAGTAGTAATATCTGTCAGTAACCAGTGTCATGTTTTGACAGATGGCACATGTCGCTGTTTAACATTTACCAATTCTCTCAACATCCGGTTCTAACTACATCATTCAACTTTTAGAAGCTGTTGATCCCTATAGTTCTATCTGGTCTATTGTATTATGGAGATGAGCGGCGAACCTTTCCACTACCTGACAGGTAGCTCTTTGTATTAGACTCGACTATGCGCTGAGGTCTTCCTCTTTGCTCCACAACTCATAACATTATCACATCTGGTACTTATTGTCAATAAGGCGTTCACACCAAAACTGTACTAGATCTTGTTTATAATGGAATTTGGGGAATTGATGAAGAGATAAAACAATATGTGTGTGCTGTGTGTGTGTGCGTGTGTGTACGTGTACGTGTAGCTTCTACATCACATGATTTGCACAAGCTTCAATCTGGTTGGATATTAAAGTTATTAAATTTAAAGGAATGTCTGGCTACCTGGCCACCAGCCTAATAGGTTATACCTGTGTACTTAACCACCTGTACATATACATAGTAATCATTCTACGTACCAACTGGGATATTTACATGTCTGTTGCTTAAAATGTATCAAATTCCCTAGATAATGATAAAGAAGATATTTTGAATGAATGAAAACACACACACACACACACACACACACACCCCCCCCACACCCCAACCCCCCTCTCTCTCTCTCTCTCTCTATATATATATATATATATATATATATATATATATATATATATACATTTCCAACACATTTAACAATAAAGACATAATGTATCCTGACAATGATTTATAAGGTTTATTTTTACACTTTAACAAAATCCAGTACAATCTCTGTTTGTATTCAAACATTGTGAGTATAATCCCTGAGAAATGGTTAACCATTACTTGTTGACTGGAAGTTGCGGAATGTGCTTAAAACACCCAACACTGGTAAAATATATTGTAAACCACCAATTGCCCACTTCAAGCAACACATTTGTATAGAATTATCTGAGTAAAAACAAAGGACATTATTCACTAATGGCCAGAACAGCCAAAGAACTTATCAGTTTGGAAGTTTTCCAGACGTGGAAATAGTAAACAGGTTCTATAGGAATGTGACTAAAAGGATGGAACAAATTGGAAACTATTCTTTTTGTTACTTAAATAAATAGACACATGTCACCAATTACTTATAAATGTGGTACTATATATAAAAAGACATGCGTATGAATATGATGGGGGGACTGGTGATACATTACACATGTTTCGGCATGAATAGACCGTCAACGGATTCAGTACCCTGATGAATCATCCAGAGTTTCAATTCACAATTCAATATTCTGTGACAGTGTCTTAATTCTACACTGTTAAAACACATTTATAATTGTACATCAGCTGGTCCCAGATTTCAACCACATCTTTCACTTCACCCCCCTACCTTTGGATGTTTCTTGGGCCATTTAAAACAACAACATTTCACACACACACACACACAATTACCTACCCACTGGAAGCAGAAAGGAATATCTGTAGCGCTTTAAGTTGCTCGTTAAGACAGGTACCAATCATATATCTAAAGAAGAGAGGTTAAGGAATGTAAATAGTTTAGCTGCATAATTCGTCATATGTAGGACATATGATCAAAGGACATCTTCCTGTGGAATCAAACCCCACAAACACAGGTGTGAGCAGGACTCTAAATCACAAACAGCAGGTTTAAGGAGCAGTGCTGTTTAAAATATAAATGTTATTTTGTGTAAAATATGAATACACAAAATGACATATGCACATGGATTAATATACACACGTGGACTACTGTATATATAGACGTTTGCATATTGCCATCATTTCCACACATAGACTGACATACATATAGACTCCTAGCTACACATAGACTGACATACATATATACACTCCTAGCTACACATAGACTGACATACATAGAGACTCCTAGCTACACATAGGCTGACATACATATATAGACTCCTAGCTACACATAGACTGACATACACATATAGACTCCTAGCTACACATAGACTGACATAAACATATAGACTCTTAGCTACACATAGACTGACATACATAGAGACTCCTAGCTACACATAGACTGACATACACATATAGACTCCTAGCTACACATAGACTGACATACACATATAGACTCCTAGCTACACATAGACTGACATACATATAGACCCCTAGCTGCACATAGACTGACATACATATAGACCCCTAGCTGCACATAGACTGACATACATATAGACTCCTAGCTGCACATATACCTATAGAAGTTAAGAGGCTTTAACTGTTACAGATATAGCTACATGTTCTATATTATTATGATAATAGTGATGGTGTGACAGTATCAGTAAGGTCAATAATAATCTACTATAGATCTACACTACAATCTACACTACAACTACATAACACTACCTGACTAGTAACACATATAACATAAAACTACCTGACTAGTAACATATATTACATAACACTACCTGACTAGTAACATATATTACATAGCCCAACCTGAATAGTAACATATATAACATAACACAACCTGACATATAACATACACAACATATCACTCACTACCTGACCTATGAGTTACACTACATACCACTACCTGACATATAGTGTACACTACATAACACTACCTGACCTATAAGAAACACTACCTAACCTATAACATACTATAACTATACCAGTACAGCATTGACATACCATAACTATACCAGTACAACACTGAGATACCAGAGCTGTACCAGTGCAACAACAACACACCAGAACTATACTCGTACAGTATCAATATACTAGAACTATACCAGTACAACACTAACGTACCAAAATATATGTCTAGTACTAGAGTGTGCACAGTGACCTAACAGCAGTTTAAAATTCACAAGCTCTAGATTCAAATCCAATACCTAGCTACTGTTAGCTCATATATACACATACTGGTTCACTGAGTCATAAATCAATATACTAGAGTAGGCTGATGGTATGATAACATTGAACAGGTATCTAATACTAGTGGGTATAGTACAAATGATAAAGAAGATTTACAGACCTAAGACTAACTACTAATAAATTATAGATGATGTTGATATATCACAATCTTATGGTCAGCTGACATCATAGATAGAGTCTACTCATGCAGATAGTAAATCTCTGGATCAATGACACAAAACAACTTTCTATTTCAAGAGTTCTCTAAGAGATCATCAATCTCTCGGTGATAGATCACGTGATTAAAATATCCATAAGATGAGTAATCAACTAGTGCTGTGATTAAAGCATTAAACTGCAAGCTTATCTGTTGCGTGTTCAAATAGGAGTTGTAACCATGTTTATGGGATGTTACCTTAGGAAGTCTTCCCTCAGCCATATATGCCAGGTGTGACCAGCGCTGAAGCTAAGCAAGCGGCTCATTAACTAAGTCACCCATTCATTCAATCAACCATCTATCAGAAAGTCATACGATACTGCATCATCCACTCAAACATTATTATGAGTGTCTATGTTTCAACTCAAATCATTGGGTGATTGTACATTTAGTGTAGTAAACCTCCAGTTTGTGGATCAGGTAAGATTAGAAATGCCTCATCTCTTAGGAACTCTAAAAGTGTTCAAAGTTGAGGGGGGGCCGAATTCCGGTGAATAATATCCATTAATCAACATTTTAAATTTTCGCTATCTGATATTCATGGTTACTTCATACAGCTTCAATAAACGGCTCCTCATTTATTAATGGTAATATATAACGATCTGAGATAAACTTGTGACGTTAACAAAAAAAGATACGTTAGTCGTAGCCAGGCAGTAAGTCTGGTCAGGAAAAGGCTGGCTGCTTGAGCAAACTCGGCTTCGAGTTCTGGTCCTGTTTTGGTGTAGTTCTGAGCGATAAAGTCCTGTAATATCTGTCTACGTGTGGTCCGAGAACCTTTGTCCCATTCCTGTAACATTGCCATCACCGTCGATATTGCTGCCTCCTGCTTGGCAGAGCCCATGCCTAGACTTAAAATAGATATCAAATAATTAACAACATACCCCATATGGATCATTCATCAGCTTGGTGAGAAAGAAGTTGTGTGTGCATGTGTGTGCGCGCGCGCGCACGTGTGTGCGCGTACGTGTGTCCGTTCGAGCATTCGTGTGAAGGCACTGGTTCAGAAAATTAAAACCTATACATTCAGAAACCTAAATTAACATCCATCTATATTGCCAAACGAGTTCCAAAGGTATTGAAGCAAAGTCAAAGATGAAACAACCTTCAGATATGCCCACAGATCACCCCCTCCCCCAATTAAAATAAGAAACCTAACATTAGCTTAGATTGAATTAAACAGATAGAAATTATCAGAAGATATAATGATTAAAACACACACACACACACACACACACACACACACACACACACACACACACACAATATATATATATATATATATATATATATATATATATATATATATATATATATATATATCACCACTATATAATAGCAATGTACACCTTGACATAAATAATTATACTTTTATATAAATATAATAAAATACCGTTAATATAAAACAATCCCAGTCACGATATGTTCCACTATTTCCTTCTGTTATTAATATAATAGATCTAAAATAATGTCACCTTGTTGTTGACTTCTTCAAACAGACATCTAAACAATAAGCTGTCCAAGTTGTTTATATACTGGGAGAGTCACTCTTAAGTACGCCTACATCATTGGAAATGGGAATTTGTAGCTTTGATTAAAAATGCCAGAAACAGGTTTAGACAAACAAATAAAACTATAAACACTTATCAGTTGGGGTCGTCAATGTAGGGAGAGAGGGAGGGTGAGAATATTTGCATTTAGTCTGGCATGATCACCCAGCAGACACCCACCCACCTATTCTTAGTAGCACTGCGTCACACCTTTCCACTCTCCCACATTCCCAACATTAACATCAGACAATATAAAAATAGATATCTGACAAGTTCTCTAACAGCTATCTGCCATTACAGCCCGAATACTGACTGATTCTATCAATGAATAATATAAGCCACTTTGGGAACAATGGAAACATTTCTGATTGGGTGGAGGAAATATTATGTCAAAGATCATTTCTGACCAATCACAGTAAACAACATCAGTACAGAGACAGGAACATATCACTTGATCTTTCAGTCTATGCCAGGCTAAATGTTACATTTTCTATATTGTGTTTTACAAACAATGACTGTAGCTGAATAATAAATATTGGTGTCTTTCTGGACGAGACTCTTTCATGGAAATATCATTTGATTTACGTGAAAAATAAGATTTCTCGGGCCTTATATGGCATAAAACAAGTAAAGAAATTCCTACCAAAAAACAGTCTGAAAACTTTATACCTGGCTCTCATACAACCATATATCTCATATGGTTTACTAATTTGGGGGAACGCCAATTCATCAATCCTTCAGAAAACTGTGTCTTTGCAGAAAAGAGCTATTCGTATTATTAATAATGCGGGTTATAACAATCATACCGATCCCTTATTCAAAAATTGTGAAATCTTAAAATTAAGTGACATGTATCAATACCACGTATGTTTGTTCATGGACGACTTTATTAACAAGAGACTTCCTATATCCTTCGATGGCCTATTCCGTCTAAATTCTGAGGTACAGGAAAATCGCGTGACAAGGCAATCTAGTCATATGCATGTACCTCGATGTAACTGTGCACTATCCAGTAAGTTGCCGTTAGTCAACTTTCCCATTATATGGAACAATTGGAATAGTATCCTTTCCACTTGTAATTCAAGATCAAAAACTAAGAAAACCCTGAAAATTTACATCTTAGCTACTTACTCAGCATCTGTAAAATGCAACAACCCTTATTGTTGTCAATGCACACATGTCTAGGTAATTATATGATTCCTTGGTACCTGATCCACATACTTCCAATACACACACGACCAGACTTGCAAATACACAAACGGCGTTTTATCGAGCTGACTATTATTAGCTATGATTGTTCGGGGCCAATGGGAAGACAGCTTCGGCTACATTGGTCCCCCAATTTCTTTATATGTAATATACTTGTAAAATTGCATTATGTATACGTTATTTGATATTGAAATTGGAAATAAATACTACTACTACTACTACTACCGGGGAAGAAGCAGATGTATTATGTTAAAGACAGCTGTAATATCTTTTTTTACATTTGTGTATGAACGTATATACACAATTCAGATTTATGATGTCTTGGAAGATACATCCATTTTAGTTGATCAGACGTGTCTAATGCAAATTTATTGAAATATTTAAATGTATAATCCGTCGTTACGTAACTTAAAAATTTCTTCAGTTTAGGAATGTATATAATTTAATTATGAGTATATTTGTAGGATTGTAATTTGACACTTTGTACATTATTGTGTAACTCATTGACACCGTGGAGTTTTTGGATGGCTACTGCTAGTAATTATAAGCCTTATTAAATATACTTTATCAACATTATTATTATTATTATTATTATTATTATTGTGATTTTGGAATTACATCAAACTGACCATGAACATTTTTTTTGCAACACTGAATGTGTTCATATATATATATATATATATATATATATATATATATATATATATATATATATATATATAGGCCTACTCATCAGTCTGTGGGTACCAGTTAATCCAGCTCTGTCAGTCACTGATGCATATAATACAAACCATTAGATTCAAGAACATTTAGATAGAAAGAATGTAATGGAAACAAATAAAGTCGTCAACTTTTGATCAATTGCTGAGAATATCCATATTTTATATCCATTAAATGGATACAATTATTCCTAGACACTAATGGTTATTAATTTATATTCTACATAATTTGTTTATATCAACTTCTAACTCCTTTGTACATGTTCCTTCTTCCCACTTTCTCACTGCATTACTGACTAACTAACATAATTAAAAGTAAAATACATGTAATATATCAATACAATCACTCATTTCACTTTATAACCTGATGATAGCTGGATAATGGAAATATTTACATGTTATGTCAAACATCAGTAATATGATCTATAATATAAACATGATAGTAACCCTGTAATAGATTGATCTAAACTGTTAATATTATATAATGATCATTAAAACACAATAAACTATCAGTAAACTACAATACCATAAAGTATTAAATGTTCACCAAATATATTTAAGAACACTTCCATGTAACATTTCACAAAATGGTAATTAACTTTGTGGAATTATTACAATCTTTTGACTTAAATATATAATGTGTCTATATAATTGTATACAACTATAGTATATATATATATATATATATATATATATATATATATATATATATATCACTTAGAAATAAAGTCTTTATATCTTGCTGGCATTCTGGTGCGTCGCGTTGGACGACCTGCTGAGACATCTGTCACATTTGAATTATGACTACTGTCTTGATTAAGTTCATCATTGTTCGCTGTTATTATTTCTGGCACGTCTTGCGAATAATAGCTGTTTTCGATTGTTGACTCGGTTTCAGGTGTAACATCATGGTCAGTCACTTTCCTGAAATGTGATGAATTTCTTGTTTTGCTGCGAAGAACAGGACTATTTGCTGTTATCATGCTTCCTTTCACTTGCACCACA
>JAODUP010002071.1:0-17095 GCA_025642065.1 Paralvinella palmiformis | reverse complement strand
ACCACCGAGATCCTTCTCTCTATATATGTATATGTTATGACTGGTAGGTATCTGTCATAAAGATTAACCCTTGAAAAATCGCATTACAGACAATAAAATGAACATCAGAATTGTGAATGGATGTTTTACTTCTGGTTTATTTAGCTGTTTTACCTTGTCAGTTTTCACTGGTGCCCAATGAGCAATGGTGAAGCTTCAAAACAATACCAAGTAGGTACCACATCAACTTTTGCATATATGATTCATCTACCATTGCCAAAGGTAGGTTTCTCTGCTTTTGTGCTTTAATATGTTGTGAAAGAGGTTTCACTGTCAGGCATTTCATAGGTGAAAGGTGACTATTAAATCAAAGCCTAATTATTCTAACAATGATATATTTGATTATATACAATATAGGTTGGGAAATCAGGTATCTCAAAGGGATTGGTAAAAATTATCATCTTCTGACGGCAAGCTGCCCTTCTCTCGAACGTTGACATCCCTGTGGCTGTTAGGAACAACCGGTTACTATATTTGAATAATGTCTTGATAACATACCTGTATGCACTTATGAGACGTCTACCACATCTCAGATTCAAATAGTATCTATATCCCATATGGAATCCCCCATTTCGAATAATAATATGGTGAAATCGATCCGAATACGTTCGTAACATCTCTTTTTTGTTTATTAGCGTTTGCATTTTCGACTTTTGCTTCTAAATATGCATGTTCGAAAAAGTAGTTGCCGTCTTTGATATATTTATCACATACCTCAGAGCCATATTTGCGGTGATTGGTGACCTATCTGGGCGCATGTATTCCATAGTTGATTCTCTTTCTTCTTTTCTCTCTCATGTGAGAGAAACATAAATGTTTCATCTAAGCATTATTTCCTCCATAATATATGGTAATATTATACATAGCATCCATATAATGTCAAATGCCTTGATATCTAAAATATGCTTAGTTGTACGAATTCGGTATCAGTCATTTAAATACAAAATCCGGGTTCACTATTAAACTGAACAAAACATGGCTATATCACTAGAACTTCATCTGTTACTGACTGGCTTTTTAGGTCATGCATTATAATGTATATCATCATTTGTACCTCTTAACTAACCAAGGACTATCGTTTGAATTAGAAGTTAATAATTTGAGTGCATCGTTCCAGCACCAGATAAGGTTGTTTTATTCCGGTGGAAATTGCCTAGCAGAAGTGAAGCACTTCATAACTTTCTATTCGTATGCCATGTGAATTGAGACTGTTATGTGTTTTGATGGCCCTGTGGATAAAAATGAGGATTTCGATATCCTTTGCTGAACTTCACTACATCTGCTCGTCCCTTTCAAGTGCAAATGAGGCATATTTTGGAGTATGATGTTAGATAGCATCCATCTGCGATTAGTTATGGTTTTTATTATGTCTCTGACTGTATTATCACCAGAAATTGTGTTCATCGTTTTAATAACAAGAGGTGTGAAAGAAAAATAGCTTACGTTTGAATAAAATCCTAACCTTTTAGTCTATTAATTGGAGGATTTTGCAAGAGCAGGTAATATTAATTGCTATAGGGGGCTTATTCCAGATGCCTAATATCTAAAGCTGTAGACTCAGGAGCAATTTCCACTGCTTGGCCATGTTTTATAGCAACAATGGTAAATTAGGTGGAATTTTCTTTATAATATTTTGTCCTTGTCTATGTTATGGTTTGAATTAAAATGACTTGATGATATATTTGTTGCATAAAGAGTAGATATTTCTCTTACGGCATGGCAAGTTGTTCCAGTTTTTAATTGTTGATGATACAGGCATATATGTATTCGGATATATAATTAATTACAGATACGGGAGTCCTTTATTCTTGATTGGCATTCTCGTTATCGCGGGCACGTGTCATATTTATTTCATTCAAACATGTGCATAATTCGTAATATCGGTGATAATAATATCCTTCTTTTGTTATCAATATCATTCACCTTTTCCTGCAAATAATAAATAATGTTCATGATAGATAGTTTTATTTTTATTTTTTATCGCATCACAGTAGATGACATGCATTTTGTAAATAGTTCTTCTTTGTCTCTTCTCGTTTCCAGATGGCCATTACTTGTGAGCAGCACACTCCATTCAATTCATATAATTGCATTCGAAATGTCAATTACGAAAAGCATCATTAATGCAATGTAGCTAGCCTATTATAAGCCACCAGTCCATAGAAGGAGTACATTATTCAACAGATTGATTGCGAGTGACATTAACAGATATTATATATTAGTCAGAATCGTACAAAACACATAGCAGCAAGCGAATCTATATTTTTCACCGACAATATCAACCATAATACCTCTAGCTTGTGCGCGGTAGCATATCCGAAGTTCGCTAAATACCTCAAAAGCATGTGTTTATACAATATTCGCATACGTATTCCCATTGTTTCTTTCATCGTATACTTCAGTTAGCAGCTGGCCAATGTCACCTTGTGCACTGTAAAATAAGTTTATTTATTTATTATCAGCTAGGCTGTTTTCGTATTTGACTTCACATATAATGGATTAGGCTCTGTATGGTCAATTTGTGGATTTTATGCAAAACAGTTAATTAGTATTGTAGACCAGGAAGCGGTTGCAAAGGGTCTAAAACTAAACATACAGTCTGTGTCTGACATCGTTTCTGTGGTAGTAATTACATGCAGACGCGCATGGATCAGTATGTCTGTTGCACATGTGCGTGTGTGTGCGTGTGTGAGTGGATGTGTGTAGTTCACTCACTCACTGACTAAGTGGTTAACTGGGTAGCTCAATCACTCACTCAATTACTGAGTAACTAATTCACTGACTCAATGAGTCATAGATCTATCAGTATATATTACTTGGACGAGGCCTTTTAAAACACCATGCGGGAATATTATCCCATGTATCACAAGTGCAACAACTATCAATACATTTCAATGAGATATAAAACATTAGCTCTATTTAACATGTATTTAAAAGGTATTATTTCGTACTCATATTGATCCAAATTAATTAAGTGTTTTATATACACATCAATAATTGTAGGTGAATGTAAATACGAAATTCTGGTAACATATTATAATCTCCTTTATCAAGATTATATAATTTGTTTAGTGACTTCATACTAAGTGCGGAATACCCGTTGTGTAACGCAATAAATTAATATTAGTGATCAGTAAGCATTTGAACTGGTCCAGCAATTCGGTTAACCGAGTTTTAATAAAGTATAAATATGTTAGCAAATCATCGATGTTTGTTCCCTGGTTACACGTTGGTGAATAATAAAGGTATTGACTGGACATTGTCTATATTTAATGCTCTAGTTAATGGTGACCACGAAGCTTATATAAGTGTTTGTAGAAGTATGCCAGAATATATGTGCATCCGTCAGTGTAACATAGCCTAATAATAGTTTATGGCGTATATTTATGTTCGGTAATTAATAACAATTTTCTCTAATGTAAAACATTCGCTCGGTGTTTATTATGTTATTCATCATCGTTCCTTCGTGTGTTTTATGATGTTTTTAATGGCAGGAAATATGACCGTCTCTCGATCTCATGGCACGGGAATATTTCTCGCATCCTTTATTCTTGATTGGCATTCTCGTTATCGCGGGCACGTGTCATGTTTATTTCATTCAAACATGTGCATAATTCGTAATATCGGTGATAATAATATCCTTCTTTTGTTATCAATATCATTCACCTTTTCCTGCAAATAATAAATAATGTTCATGATAGATAGTTTTATTTTTATTTTTTATCGCATCACAGTAGATGACATGCATTTTGTAAATAGTTCTTCTTTGTCTCTTCTCGTTTCCAGATGGCCATTACTTGTGAGCAGCACACTCCATTCAATTCATATAATTGCATTCGAAATGTCAATTACGAAAAGCATCATTAATGCAATGTAGCTAGCCTATTATAAGCCACTAGTCCATAGAAGGAGTACATTATTCAACAGATTGATTGCGAGTGACATTAACAGATATTATATATTAGTCAGAATCGTACAAAACACATAGCAGCAAGCGAATCTATATTTTTCACCGACAATATCAACCATAATACCTCTAGCTTGTGCGCGGTAGCATATCTGAAGTTCGCTAAATACCTTAAAAGCATGCGTTTATACAATGTTCGCATACGTATTCCCATTGTTTCTTTCATCGTATACTTCAGTTAGCAGCTGGCCAATGTCACCTTGGGCACTGTAAAATAAGCTTTTTTTATTTATTATCAGCTAGGCTGTTTTCGTATTTGACTTCACATATAATGGATTAGGCTCTGTATGGTCAATTTGTGGATTTTATGCAAAACATTTAATTAGTATTGGAGACCAGGAAGCGGTTGCAAAGGGTCTAAAACTAAACATACAGTCTGTGTCTGACATCGTTTCTGTGGTAGTAATTACATGCAGACGCGCATGGATAAGTATGCATGTTGCACATGTGCGTGTATGTGTGCGTATGTGAGTGTATGTGTGTAGTTCACTCACTCACTGACTAACTGGTTAACTGGGTAGCTCAATCACTCGGTCAATTACTGAGTAACTAATTCACTGACTCAATGAGTCATAGATCTATCAGTATATATTACTTGGACGAGGCCTTTAAAACACCATGCGGGAATAGTATCCCATTTATCACAAGTGCAACAACTATCAATACATTTCAATGAGATCTAAAATATTAGCTCTATTTAACATGTATTTAAAAGGTATTATTTCGTACTCATATTGATCCAAATTAATTAAGTGTTTTATATACACATCAATAATTGTAGGTGAATGTAAATACGAAATTCTGGTAACATTTTATCATGTCCTTTATCAAGATTATATAATTTGTTTAGTGACTTCATACTAAGTGCGGAATACCGATTGTGTAACGCAATAAATTAATATTAGTGATCAGTAAGCATTTGAACTGGTCCAGGAATTCGGTTAACCGAGTTTTAATAAAGTATAAATATGTTAGCAAATCATCGATGTTTGTTCCCTGGTTACACGTTGGTGAATAATAAAGGTATTGACTGGACATTGTCTATATTTAATGCTCTAGTTAATGGTGATCACGAAGCTTATATAAGTGTTTGTAGAAGTATGCCAGAATATATGTGCATCCGTCAGTGTAACATAGCCTAATAATAGTTTATGGGATATATTTCTGTTCGGTAATTAATAACAATTTTCTCTAATGTTAAACATTCGCTCTGTGTTTATTATGTTATTCATCATCGTTCCTTCATGTGTTTTATGATGTTTTAATGGCAGGAAATATGACCGTCTCTCGATCTCATGGCACGGGAATATTTCTCACATGTTTCAGCTGACAGTTAAGTTATTCCGTTGAAACGTTGATGTGTGAAACCGATTTTCACTTTCACTTTCAGACTGATTTGTGGAAATAATGTTCGCCTAAGTATTATATATCGATTATAGCCAATTAAAAAAATGGTCTGAAACGTTTCATAAATACGTGTTGGGAATTTATTGACTCTTCTGCTACTAACATCGATCTATCGATTCTAGGTAATGTCAATATATATTACGATTGCTAAAGCCCTGGAGAAAACAACGCCTGGCATGAACAATCCCGTGATAATGATACTTTTATCTATTTTATCCATTCAGTCTTATGATTTCCTTATTACGAGTGATGTATCTTTACAGAAACATTCTGTTCCACCTATTTTTGTTTCATGCTAATCAATTGTTATCTTCTCTGGTATTGGATCCACCAAATGAAAATGACCACCTTGTTGAATTCAATTGAATTGTGAAAGAGTCCACTACATTCATGGAGATTTAGGATATCTGTCTGAAAAAAAACACAGAAAGTATTGTAATCGCTTGTGGCTCAGAACCAACTTGAGTGTTCATTATGAAATGTTCAAGGTCAGTAAAATACAAGTAAAAATTACCCCTGCCTCGGCCAAATCATAATGTTACAATAAAAAGGGCAAAGCACGCAAGGGAAATGAAAGGTATGTTTACTGTGTTGCAAATAAAGTACTTCATCAACTAAGACAGTCCTTCTAAATAATATCAACTCAGACAAAGATATAGACATTTTTTGAAGATATTACATTAGGCTGTGTGCTCTGATAATCCAGTTACAAAGACAATTAATAAATCCTTATCTCTGGGTGTTTTCCAAAGATCCGTGAAAGCTGTCCTTATGAAATAATTAATTAAAACCTAGCATTTTAGACTGTAATATTCTAAACAATTACAGGCCCGTTTCAAATCTATAATTTTGTTCTAATATTATGGAAGATGAAGTTGCTTTACAACTAAACAAATATAATTCAGTAATAATCTTAGATGATCAGTACAGCCTGTATATGAAAACAGTCATAGCTCTAATACAGCTTGGATTCTGGGGAAATTTGTATTATGAGGTCAACTGATCAAAGTAAGCCAGTACTTCTCGTTCTTTTGGATCTGTCTGTTGTACTTGATTCAGTTGATCATAATGTACTTTTCTCTAGGTTGAAACACGTGCTTGATCTATCAGATGAGGTACTTGAATGGTTACAATCCTATTTGGAACAACGGTTCCGTACAGTGTCTGTTCGTGGTATTATCTTTGATGCTCCTTTATTGTTATCTGGTGTGCCACAAGTATCACCTCTTGGTCCTCCTTGCAAATGATATACACGTCTTCTTGGCATCACTGAGCTGCGATATGCTGGAAAATACCACTTATATGATGGTGATACACAACTGTATATATCACAAGATTCGGACAATGGGTTAAACTTATTTTTTGAAGAATTTCGAAAACTATTGTTGATCTTCGGCTATGGATGATCGAAAATCCTCAACTATATATATATATATATATATATATATATATATATATATATATATATATATATATATATATATCTTTCTATATATCTCTATCTACCTATATTTCTCTCTCATGGAATTATTTCATAACATCTTGAAATGTGAACGGTGGCTCAGTTTTCAAATATATGTTACTTTAAGGCCTGTACAATGTTTAATCCGTTGAAGACTATTGTAGATAGTTCTATATAATATAATATTACTCTACTTGATGCAAACGCTTGCAAACATGACATGTAATCTAAAACATATTTATGACGTCAATTGGAGATAATGTTATTTTCTTGATTTTATACCACGCCTCCTTGCATCCTGATGTATCAATTTCATTCATGATAATCCATTTTCGGAAACAACCACTAATATATTGCTCATCCATTTTGAGTAATGAAATATTCACCAGAGTGTAAAAGGGAATATTCAGTGAACTAACATAGGGAGATGAAATTATATAGATAATATTTATTTTGTTCAGTTTTAGAGGATTTTGAGTATTTCGTTGCCGAATATCAAAAGTGCAATATAAATAGGGACGTTTTGATAGTAGCATATGTTCAGTAGCCATATACATTTTCAAAACAGTTCGGTTTTATTTCTGCTTAAGCCATCTTGTTTGTTTTTCTGGAATATTTCCCGGGGCAATTACCTCATATTTAAATTGGTGAGCCTAAAGTAAGCTTTAAACGGCACTCACATACATCGTACACCAACTCCATTTACATATAACATTAGACGATGATTATAAGAATAAACACTCCGCTATCTTTTACATTGAAAGAAATTATTACTAACTTCCAGAGAGACCTAGATAACAGAAAATGGTATCAATTTATGTCACACTGCTCCATGCACAGACGTGTTAGCATCAATCCACAAACGTTTATATAAACACAAGTAACAACGCTAAGCAGAGTTCAAACGCTGACTATGTCCAAACAACGCCTTTACTCATCACTAACATGTAATTAGTGAATAAACATCGATGACGTGATGACAACACTAAGCAGATTTCAAACACAGACAATGTCCAAATAACGCCTTTACTCATCACTAACATCGATGACATGCTGACATATTTATGTTACTAACGTGACAATTTAGCCTTTATTATGACTGGATTAGCCTGATTTTGCAACTTGTCCATATATTCAACAGTGACTAGTATTACGCAAATGGCATACAACCTTTATCATCGACAAACTAACAATAAAAAGGGCACTAAACGAACGAGGTTTGTCGTTGTGATACTGAAAGGTTTATTCCGTGTTTTCTATTATTAGTAGTTTTAATAGAAACAAAAATATTGATGGCTTAGACAGAATGTATTAATTCTACAAAATAATACGAAATGATAACGACGTGATAGTAGAAACTTTATTACGGGATTGAAATTGCGCATTTGTTATCACCTATAGTTTATATGGATTTATAAACATCTAATTAACCTGAATCAAAATTAATACGACACCTTAACTCGAAACAAGTTTTAGATAGAACACAATTCTTTGTGTCACATTTCGATTATTGGTATAACTGTTTGTGTGTGTGTGTGTGTGTGTGTGTGTATGTGTGGCGTACCATATTCAGTTTGCTAATTCATGACCTCTTTCTGATATTGTTCCTGACTGATGAGGCAACGAAGTGCCCAATAATAAGCTAATTCCATTTATGTTAAGCCGCCATCATGCTGACAGCTTCAATAGTTGTTTCAATATTATTGTATTTCTATAACATTGGCATTGGTTTATAACTTTGATAGTTATATAGAATGGTCGGCTGATTACCTTTGTCTCTCAATCTGTTTCTTGTTTTCTCTTCGTTCATTGTTCTACCGACTGACGTTCCTAATCTGTGGATCTCATTTGGCTTATTTCTTCTCGTTTACCTGCCTGCCACTTTTCCTGAATGTTGGTATATATATATATATATATATATATATATATAGGTGTGTGTGAGTGTTACTCTGTCAGTCTGTATTTATGTATGTATGTATGGGTGTCTGTCTTTCTGTCTGTCTGTCTGTCTGTCTGTCTGTCTCTTCGTGTGTGTTTTTTTTCCTGTATGTACGTCTCTCAATACGTCATTCATTCTTTCAGTCTGTCTATATATATATGTCCGTATGTCTGCTTGTATGTCTGTTTGTCTGTGTACTGTCTGCCTGTATATATGCCTGTCTACCTGTCTATATGTCTGTTAACTTAAATGTGTATGGCTTTGCTCAGTCAAATGTCCTGACAACCCAATTTCCTCAGTATCCAGCTCACTAAAGCAGAGACGACTACCATAATGAGAGCTAAGTCTTCAACATTCACTTGCTATAGACAAAATACATACCAGGACATGAAAACATTCGAAATTCATCAATTAAACACAGCGTCAGTTTCTAATCAAGACATTTTATACATATTTCTACGACACGTACAGCGAAATTAGTAATACCTGAAGAGTTAACTGATCATTTATATTAGTCGGGATCATACGTCTGCCGTCAATAGATATTAGATTTGGAATGTTATTTAATAAGTTTGTCATCCAATAGAACAATTCACTATATTGGATACTAAAAGATTCATTGGTCATATATTGAAGAGGCGTTATGCTTTACGTGATTGAATCAATTTTTATCAACAGAATATTTATAGATTACAAGATGACTTCCACCTTTTTAATTTGAAGAATGATCCCTTTCTTAGAAAGCATAAATGTAGAACGCCAACAAGTCAACACAAACTGAGCTGTTTACCTCCAAATAACATAAACCAGTGGTGGACATTTTGTGAAAATATGCATTTCCCATCATCAACACGATAAGGCTTTCCTTGGCCTCCCAATGGAATATAATAAGCTTGATACAGCATAATAAGCCCTGATATATCACAGACTGAATTGCAGCGATAAGTAGATACACGTCATACGTCGATAATAAGAGAGCAAAGTTAAAGGACGTTAATGTTCTGGTACATGACAATATAGCATGCTATTTTATACGTTCCTGTTGTTATTCATTATTCAGGACGTTAAAAATTGGTTTATTATTCGATTACTCAGTAAACAAGGCCGCCAACCAATAAATCGATCATTCAGTTACTTGTCATTTTCAATATAAATATGGTGAAACGAAGCCAATAAGATTAAGAAAGAAAAGGAATCTTCTGAGAAAGTCAAATACGGAAACAAAATTTCGATCAAATGTTTTTAGTTTATGACAAACAAAAATAATCTGTTTGTTCTCAACGTGTCTGGTGGAATGCCTAAAATAACAGTATCAGAGAGATCAATTATCTCATAGAAAATTAGTAATATATCAAATAGATATTGCTGACACTATTGATATCAAATATATATCGCTTCTGCAAGCAGAAATGCCTACTAACACTTTACCATTAACACAAAGAGTATTTAATTTAACGGAGGTTCTTTCCTTTGCTACATATCGTATAAACTATTATAGCTATTTATTAAGCGAGGTATCTCATCAAAGGAAATACTCTCTTCACAGATAATATTCATATAATTCCAAGACTTAAAAATGTATATTGTTTATGGCTGAGACGATTAATTCATTTCCAGGATAGATTTACACCTTATAAAACAACAAATTACACTGCACCCTTTCATTTAAATGTTAAGTGTTGTCCCTATGTTAACTGTTAGTCACACCCAACATCCGTATCTTCCAGTCGTAGGCTATTCCAGACGTGTATTATATATATATATATATATATATATATATATATATATATATATATCGGTTGGTTGTGTGACTGGTTCTAGATCAAATACGGTAATGCGGTTAATAATCCACTAATCTACACAGAATGGATTATAATTGACCCTTTCCAGTATTAGTACTATTGCTGACACACACACGGAGATTTGAATCGTTCAATTATATTCAATTCCATTATCTTTTCTGTATCTTTATAATCAACATCTCTAAAGGAAAATGGCAAACGCTATGACTTTGATCTGACTGGTTCGTCTGTAGCCAGTTCGAAACTATACTCTACTAACTTCGTATTTCCGGGATTATCGAAACAAAAGTGGATTTTCGTTGAAATAAGGAAGCCATTTGACTCAATTAGTTATGAAATATTTTTACAAAAATTAAAACGGTATGGCACTATAGGATATGCAAGTGATTTGGATAGGTAGTCATCTGATAAATAAGAAACAATATGTAAGTTATGACAATCATGCATTGAAAGTATTGGATGCAACATGTTTATCCCAAGGGTTAAATTTGTAGATCTCATTCTATTTATGTTATGCATTATTCCTGATAAAAGTATATTTATTGGATTATACATATTACAAATCTCTTTCTTCTAATGCTAATTATCACTTGTTTAATTGGTTATATGCTAATATGTTATGTCTACATGCCAGGTAAAACAACACGCAGCTGTATATGTGTCGTAGACAGAGGAAATATGAGCAATCAAATTAACACTTGCCTATATATCACTATCAAATTAGAGGTACTGGGAGGATAAAATCAATACAATTTCTATGAATATACATAGATGAACATGTCGCCTGGGAGTGCCACTTTCAATATATAAAGAATAACAGTTCAATGAGCTAGGTTGTAATAAATAAAATAACTAACTTTCTGTCTAAGACACTGTCACGAACTTTATACTTCTCATAAATAAATTAGCAGTTAATCTATGAATGACGGTTTGAGAAGCAGACATTCCCAATTAGGACAGCAATAAAACATCTAAACTTCCATTATTCAAAACCTGTGACATACTAAATCAAGAGCAGTTTTTTTTCTTTTTCTTTTCATGCATAACTGTGAAAATGTATTCAGATATAATTACGATATTCACCAAAAAGTTGCATACGGGTCGAGATACATACAAAAATAGATTTGTAGAAAATCTCCCAAATTGTATTATTCCAAAGTTGTGAAATAAATGGGAGGACTTATTAGAACTGCACCAATCTAAGCATAATATTACAATTCAGATGGAATATTTATTATTAAATAAATACCTTTAAGGTGTAAAATGCATTAACAAATATTGTATTCAATGTTATCTTAGAGGATTATATAAGTTAACGACTCATATTTAATTTAGTTTTCCTTGGATTTTTAATATTCTAGAAACCAATTGGTCTCCATGATTCAGAGAAATCATTTCCAATAATACATCTATTTAATTCAGAGGGAGATGTGAAACACACATATACTTTCCACAGGTATAATATTTTCAAATCATATCTAAAATATCATAGCTAAAAGCGTGTGTGTGTGCGTGTGTCTGTGCGTGCGTGATTATGTGCGTGAGTCTGTGTTAGCTGTGTATAATATATAATAAGGCACATGGACAGTGAATTTATATATATATGAAGACAATTGCTCATGAATAATTGTTTTGTTAAATTCGGTTGTTCAAGATTGTATTATGCTATAATTATTTTTATTGAACAAATATAATTATGTTATTCGTGTCATTATTATTATTATTATTATTATTATTATTATTATTATTATTATTATTATCATCATTAGCATCACCATCAGCTGCAGAAGCATCATCATCATCATCTAAGTCATCATTATAATTCCAGAACGAATTCAATATCATTAATGCAAAACGCTCCATAAATATGTGTATAAATAAATATTTAAATAATTTACTTTCTTTCTATAATCAGAGTTACTACGAAAACCATTCATCATATTATTTGATTAGATTTCTTTAATTTACCCCAGCTTGAAAATGTAATTTGCTGTATTAGTACAAATTAAATGAAACTTGAATGAATATTCCAACAGAAGAGCTGTGACACCCAATTCTTTAACAATTCTTTATCAAGCCTATCTTCAATATATTCGCTAACAAAGAGTAATAGCAATATCCCAGATTCTAACAGTTTTATAACATGGTATTTAGCTGATATAGACAACCAACTTATGATATCAAGAATTAGTATCAACATTTCCTCGGCTTTCGTGATTATTTTAATGTTTATTATCACCATATAAAATCACCATTTCAAGGGTCCTTTTTACTGCCAGGGTAGATATCTATGTATATCGTATATATATATATATATATATATATATATATATATATATATATATATATATATATATATATATATATATATTATATCAAATAGTTAGTTATCCAAATCGAAGCATTCCTATTCTTTGATAATACTTTTGAACGGTTGTCTTCCTAGATATTTAATAGCAGCGATCAAAAGAGTGTCCTGGAAAGTAATCACAGATATTGATTACATTTAGACTGCAAATGGCGTTATCTAAGGTTACCTTTGTCACTGGCCAATACGTATTTGATAACCAATGAAACTCATGGTGGAAGAATGCCACAAGTATAAAACATTTGCTTCGTAAATAGAACTGATTATTACAAAACTCAAACTCTTGTAAGCCTACCTGTTGAGGGTAACATTTATTACGCTGTATTCACTGCATAAAAAACAAGAAATAAAGCCACAAATAAAAATTACTGGAAGCCTATTTTTGGGGTATGATACCATTGTTCTCAGATCGATACAAACGTTAATTGAAAGGGCAAACAATTAATGATAGAAGTGCTCTATCGGTTAAACAACAGTCCGTGCTTTGCACACTACTACTAGTAGTCGTTGTTGTTGTTGTAATAGTATTATTAGTAGTAGTAGCAGTAGTAGCGGTAGCAGTAGTAGTAGTATAATTAGTAGCTGTGGTAGTTGTAGTAGAAACAAGAGCAGTAAGGGCTCTTCATATTAGCACTAGATTATTTTTATTTCCTGTGTTTCTGGAATGTTTAACAACGAAATCGTCCCTTCGGCTATATACACCAGGTGTTACCTGTGCTGGTGATTAACCAAATCATCCAATCACCTATTCACTCCTACTATTTAGGATTATATTTGTTATTGTTGGTTAGTGATAGCAGAAGAAGGAGGAAGCTGTTGACGAAGAAGAAAACGTCTATATTTATGTATGTCTGTCTGTTTGATTCATGGCCTGTTTGTAGGTAATTTTGATTTATTGATCTGTGTATTTATTAACGCAAATATTTAACCATTTCTATTTTCTGTCTCCGTATCTAGCAGCTTGTCTAGGTGACTGTCTGTCCTGCATTCATCAGGCAGCCATCATAATAATAAATCCATCTAGTAGCCGATAATTAAATGTCCTATCGGCAAGAAAGTTTATGGTGGCTAGAAATGCCAAAGACAGGGAGGAGTAATGACATGAAACACAACACTCGGCGTGTGTTCACAGTTTGTATTTATCTTTAAATTTCGTGCAAAACAACAGATGTTTTATGTTCTTCGTTCGTTGTTCGATTAACGTCGTGTATCTTCTCTTTGTAATTTCAAATCCAGGTTTATTAATTCAGGATGACAGCTTGAAGTAATTAATGACATGATATGCATTATATGAAACCAGAAGATGATTCTCTTTCGGAGAGCTTATTGAGCATTTTACCCATAAATTAATTAATTAACACTTTTCACATTTCCTTTGTATTGTTGCTATTCATATTGATATGGATTTTACATTATGATATTATAAATGCTACTCCTAAACGTGTTTAAATTAGTTATACAAACTCACCTGTTCAATGGTATTGATCGTTCAAAAATGTTCAGTTTTTACATATATATTATTTCTGGTAGCACTGTATAGCACATTTCAATGGCCCTTGCTAGTGAAGGCACTTACTTATATCGATATTTTAGTCATTATAATGATCTTAGTGTTGGTAGTAGTATTGGTAGTAGTACAATTAGTAGTACCAGTGGTAGTAGTAGTAGTAGTAGTAATAGTAGTTGTTGTTCTAGTAATAGTAGTAGTAGTAGTACTAATACTAATAACAATAATAATAATAATAATAGTTATTGTTGTTGTTATTTGGTTTGTGTTGTTGTAATAGTAGTAGTAGTAGTAGTAGTAGTAGTAGTAGTAGTAGTTGTTGTTGTTATTGTTGTTGTAGTAAAAATAATAATAATAGTAGTAGTAGTAGTAGTAGTAGTAGTAGTATTTGTAGCAAAAATAATAATAATAATAGTAGTAGTAGTAGTAGTAGTCGTAGTAGTAAAATAGGTAATACTAGTAGTAGTGGTTGTGGTGGTTGTTGTAAAAGCAGTAGTATTTCATGTATATTCTTATATCATATTCATCAATTAAAAAAGGTAAAATTGGGAGTACATTTAGGTAATACAAAATTTAGTGCTAGAATAGCCGCGGTATATTTATTACTCGTTAAGGGACTCAGCCATAATAAGTTTCAAAAACCTGTTTGCAAGTAAACAAAAAACAATTCCACCATTGTACAGGTCACTAGAAGAGTTGGCAATCTGTAACGACAACAAAATATAAAGTCCGTAGAACATTCCATGAAGTTGTCAAGTTAAAAACTTCATTAATTAAGCTAAAATAAACTATAATTTAATACGAAAAAGATACCATTGTTGTTGTAGCTGCTTCCGGTGCTATTTGAATTGTATTTGTAAGAATAAAGGTATCATATTGGTCTATATTCGCTTAATACATTGCTGGTGGTGATGTTTACACACAGAGCCCAGCATGCTCACACACAAACGCACTCACTCACTCAAATGCAGATACGTGTAAACAAACACGGGCATTCATGATAATCTACGTACTAACATTCACTCCTCCATATCTCGGAAAACCAAACATTTCCTGTCTTACAATGAAGCTAAGCTACTATATCAATCCATTTCCGACAAATTTAAAGCGCACAATACAGAAGGTAATAAGTATCCGAATACTTGGTGCTTCTGTTAATAGTATTATATTTAGTGGACCTTCTGTCTGTCAGAATATATATATATATATATATATATATATATATATAGAGAGAGAGAGAGAGAGAGAGAGAGAGAGAGAGAGAGAGAGACAGAGTTTGCATTCAGTGTGTGTATAGGTGTGTATAATGTGTGTGTCTGTATGTATGTGCATATGTGTGCGTATGTATGTGTGTATAACTTGTGTGTTGATGTATAAGTGCGGGTCTATATGTCTATATGTGTGTAAATATATATATATATATATATATATATATATATATATGCATATGTGTGTATATGTATATGCAGATGTGTATGTATATGTGTATACGTGTGTATGTGTGTCTGTGTGTATGTGTGCCTCAGTGAGTGTGTGTATGTATGTATGTATGTATGTATGTATGTATGTATGTATGTATGTATGTATGTATGTATGTGTGTTTGTGTGTGTTTTAGCTGTGTATAATAAGCAGATTAGAGCTAATCTTGAATCTCATAGTACAAACTGGACATAACTGGACCTAGGAAAGATAATTCTATTCCCACAAACAACCAAGGTGAATTTTATAAGTTGTTATATAAAACACACCAACCACACGAGCTGTGTCCAATGCCACCGCTCGAGTTGCGATGCAGTGTTTCTATTCCTGAGTCAGGAGTACATGCTTTAAGAGCGTACTGTGCCTGCTACAGTCATTTAAATGCTGGATAACCAGGCCAAACATCTAAACGGCGTGCCTCCAAAGATGCAAATAGTGCACGGAATATACAGCTCTAGATCAACTTTTCTTGAATGCAGGGACCGGGAAATATGGTCTCCATGCATAGAAAACGGAACTTTCTCAACCGCAGCATAATATGCCTTGTGATATTTGCTGGAGGGTCAAATACCTCATAAACATACAAATCCAATAAATACTATGACCTGAGTCAGGAGTACAAGTGTGTGTGTGTGTGCGCGTGTGTGTGTGTGTGTGTGTGTGTGTTTTAGCTGTGTATAATAAGGCACAGGCACAGAGAATCTCGAACCGTGAATTCAAACTCTGGACGTTTCTTCAGGGGAAATCCAGAGTGGCGACTTTTCTTGCTGAGACATGTGTAATGTCTCACCAGTCCCTAAGCCGCCAAGCAAAATCAAAATACGAATCACCTACAGCCGTGGAGTTTGGGTGTAAAACACCCAAGTCAGCAGGGAGTAAAAACAATTATCTAAACAGCCCTATTTATAGCTATTTTTTCAATTTTTTCTTTCTTCAAAGCAATACTATATAAACCATATAACCCAATTGTCACTGTCTTCAAAGATCAGTTTTTACAACGGGAGGCGTCATGAACGACTACTATTAAAACTGTTTATCTTAATTACTATTAAAAGATGAAGCGCTGAAGCAGACCGTAATAGCGCGTCATGGGTTCCGTACTGTTTGAACTATGCTATCATTTT
>JAODUP010002080.1:0-45128 GCA_025642065.1 Paralvinella palmiformis | reverse complement strand
TAAATTGCTGAAAATATAGGTTCGGTTGAAAAGTATTGACACAAAGTTCTAGTTTCTAAAAAATTGGCCAGATTCGGTATCCAGTCATTTATAAATGCCTCGTGACACATATTCTGGATTACTCAGGGTGTTTTTTTGTTGTTATATTTGTATAGTGATATTCATATTAATTTTGACAATGATATCAAACGGGTCTTCCTTGATAATCGTCTGGCACACGACGAAAACCAATAAAGAGATTAATTAGCGAGTAAAATATTTTTTAAATAAAAGTTATACAACTATTTGTCAGGGTTGTTACTGAGTTAAATAAAGAGACAGAATAATAATCATCTTGTTTATAAAAACGGAAAACAGTGTAATATATTATCACAACAAACACAATGTAAATACTTTGAATTATTAGTATGTCTGTATGTTCTGGTTCTATAAGATAAGACACCTCGTCCCCGAGACACTTCGCCCTGAGAAGTTTGGCATCACATCAGGAGAGCGAGACCTGCTATTGGACTTAATGAGTAGATTAAACTATGCAAAATCTATTGAAGAATACACGGTTGTGTATACATAACTATTGGAGAGTGAGTTGGAACCTGTCAACCACTACTTCAACAGCAACTGGCATTCCTCCGGAGAAGAGTGGGAGGAAGGCCTCTAAGGTCAGGTTTTCTCCCTGGCTGAAACAACGAATAGCTGGCTAGAAAACACTAGCGCAAAGGTGAAGAGTGTTTGTATGAAGTATGCAACTCTCGATAATTATTTTACAAATGTCATGAAAGTTGTGACTGTGCTGAGGGGAGAGAGGAGTCATCGAATACTGATATCTCTTATAACAAACACACCCAATAGTGATG
Source organism: Paralvinella palmiformis (assembly GCA_025642065.1). Taxonomy (NCBI): domain Eukaryota; kingdom Metazoa; phylum Annelida; class Polychaeta; order Terebellida; family Alvinellidae; genus Paralvinella; species Paralvinella palmiformis. The sequence continues at coordinate 44,274 of JAODUP010002080.1, read as the reverse complement.
CCAAGACACAGGTCATTAATACATGCTTGACCCCTTATGTAGGCGCATTTGTTGTCCAGCAGCTCCATCTAAGGAAGAAGGTTGTGGTCTGCAGGATGGTTGTCTTATCAACTCACATGAAGGCAAGCTGGTTGTGTCCCTTACATAATGTACCTGCACGTTTAGGTGACTATAGAGTTACCATGCAGACACATGTTTGTAGTGAGAGGAGAAACAAGGCTGGAACTCTTCTGAATGGAGCTGGAAGCTGAACGTTGGTCAGTGAGTTATTTGACCATGGCTCACAACCTGAATGCATCCACTTCCAATGGTCCTTCTTTGAGTGTCATTGTGGGACCTGAATTAAGGAAATACCGCATGATTAACAGCCACCAAAAATACAATCATACTTTGCTGCTCACGTCAGCTATGGCATCAATTGCAGCAGAAGTGGGCATGCAAGAGTTTGAGGCACGACTCGCCACTCTACATGAGCTGCATGATCAATGGGCAAGCTGTGTATCAAGTGAGTGAGTTTTATTATGAAGAATATTTATTTGTGTGATTACTATGACTACATCAGCAACTGGTTCAATGGTCACTACTGCTGCATCCAGCAGAACACTCGTGACGACTGCTGAAATACCTAAACGTAGTACAGAGCTAGGTAGGTTCATTACTACTGTGGTAACATTGAGCATAAAGTTTGGTATTTTATTGTGAAGAATTTTATGTGTGTGATTACTATAACTAATATAAATTGCTAATAAATGTAGTTAATGTGTTCCAATTTTGTCTGACATAAAGAAGCCCCCGGTGTTGAGTAAGTGAGGATGCCCAAAAGGCCTTCAAAAAACAGTGATTGAGCTGCCGTTTAAGCGGCAACGTTTCAATCAGTTACCATATGCCTCAAGGTCATTTGCTGAGAAGAAGATGTGTAAGAGTACAATAAACCACATCTTATATATCATAGAAATGCATGCACAGTTATTATAAATCAGTATCACACACCTACGATACGATCTATTTAATACATTTGGTATCTGTTTTAGTTACGCTGACTTGTTTGGTTTGTGAAGAAAGGGCCAGTGCTGCACTTCAGGAAGGCAGCATGCTACAGACAACATATCTTTGAGTATGATTTTCATCTTCAATTGTGGAGGAATTTATCTCCATTAACAGTGTGAAAGAGATGTTCACCCCAGCAACCTGGTGCCATTGAGGAGGAGGCTGACAATTGTGAATTCTGTGATCGCTGTTTGTCATGGCTACATTACAAGTGTACAGGCTACCAACATCGACTTATTGGTTTTGTAGAAACCTAATACTGTAAAGATAACTTTTGTATATGCTTTGTTCAGGTGTTATACATACATATAATTTTAGAAAGGATACCATACAACTGTGTTGATGTCATTTTTCATGGGTGCGTAATTGAAATATTATATATGTGATATTCTTCAAAGTATGGCATATCATATCATTTATCATAGGCAGGGGTATATATTCTATGTATTACATAATATTTCAATAGGCAATGCATGAAAAAAATCCCCGATGTTGAAATCTAATTGCAATTATTATAATACATACATATGTAAAAATATTTATGAAGCATGTGAAACAATTAATATTTTGTACGGGAAGTTTACTGATAAATCACATGTTTATACATTCATAAAATTAAATACAATAATCAAAATAATGTTTTGCAGTGATTGTAATCAAATTAATTCAAACAAGTCTGACCGTCTCTGTATCATTCATTATAGGAATAAATAGGACGGGATATATATTCTATAATTCAATAGGCTATGCAAGGTTTGTAGCGTCAGGTCCGTCAATAGCTGCCCTGAATAGCCAAAACAGTAAAGTAACAGGCAGATTATTAAGTTCGTATCATTTATTTTACTACGATGTCCAGCAGTCAGTGTAGGAGCTATAGTAGAATTATAAGATGTGCGGCAGTCAGTGCCGGATCTTTAAAAAAAAGGTGTGCGATAGTGCCGGAGCTTTAGTACATTCGTAAGATGTCCAGTGTCACGGTCTCAGTTTGTGGTCGTGCTGAGTTTATATTGTCGTAACTGCGCATGCGCGAAACAAACTCGGCACCGACCGATCCGTGCTGAGATTGTAGCGTGCTGAGTTTGTACCGTGCTGGCTAAACACTGAGCATCATATGCATCGGTCTATAACGTACATAAATGAAGTTTATTGGTGTCCATTTATTGAGATAAATATGCAGTGGTGCTAGTCAGCCATCTGTCCTCACATAAAGTGATCTCTGTTTGTTAATCACGGTGTCCATTCACACTGAGCGTGTTTTAATGAGACCGTTGACAATGGCGCGGTGCTGAGTTTGTCGAAGAAACCCAGTTCTGTTTTCATCTCGAAAACAGGCTAAATATCATAACTTTGCATATCATTACAAGAAACGAAAGGACTGGTATCTATCTAAGCGTGTGTTGATGAGCCCGTGAATCGCATGGTGACCCCCTGCTGAGATTGTTAAAACATATATAATGTTTGTTTTTATCTCATGAACACGTTAAACAGTCACACCTTTGCTTGCCATTATATGAAATGAAAGGACTGGTATCTTTCCTGACATAAAACCGACATGTGGTTGTTTATTAATCTTTATTTCCGTGAGCAATAAACTTTTTTTGATGTGGACGTCATGACAAATGAGACCGTTGCCAATGACGCATGCTGAGATGGTCAGAACACAAGCAAAGCTTTGTTTTAAAGTAACATTAGCCATCAATCGAACACTGACTTGTGTGATTACATCCTCATTTTCAATATTCTGTATGTCTTTCCTTTAATTAAAATTATGTTTTATTAACGTTGAAATAAAGAATTGAATTGAATGTTAATTTTTCTTTATATCTGCTCGTTTATTACTAGGATACAAAGTTATTTCTTATGACAAATTTGCATGCTCATTTATCTTAATGTATGCTTGTTTATTGGCATAAGAAAAACAGACTGGAGGACCAGTCTCATAATATTATGTATGAATGTAGAGTTGTTTTCCAATCCTAAGAAAGACTATGCCATAATAATAATAAATTATATGCTACCGATCGCAATGATTAGTGTTGGATAATCTAAGAACAACTATATCAAATGAAGAAAAAAAACGCATTTATTTCAACACATCAATAAACAACATGTATGTACACGATTTTAAATGAAGCCTATAAAATATTGCACACATATATACAACGTTTAGACAGAACACATACTTAATGAACATGATCAATGCTATTGACAAATTACACATACAAACACACAAAACGTACTACAGATGGATGGAATCAATAGCTTTATAAAGGCTGACTAGCACTCATTTATGTACGTTCTTACAAAATCAAATAAATACACACATAAATATATAATATTTGGAAGAAAAAATCAATAAATACATGATAACATTAAACATGCTGTTCTGCACACATGTATGAAAACACAGCAGAAAAGTAAGACTGTAAAAATAGAAAAAGTAGGAACGTACAAATGATTAAGTAGGGCAAATGTTAGACATAAACAGCCCTCCAACTACATCATTCGTGCTCATAAAGGATAAATGAATACGTGTTATCAAACACTGATAGTATTGTGAATATACTTCAGGTTTTATAATAACTATACAATATTTAATTTTAATTTGCAGTGACAAATATTGTATCATGATGTCTTCACCATGCGGAGTCACCATAATAACGTTTACAGTAAAACACATGTTTTACCTCTTCTAAGTACTGGCCCCAATCAGTGTGATGTTCATTCATCAATTTGCTCAGTCTAATCTGTAACGTCTAGTTTGTTCTTTAATCTAGGCCATTTGTTTGTGAGTGGTAGGCACTCGTGACTAATCTCCTTATCTGGAGCTTTCTGCATACTTCGTCGTTGATCTGGAAAGCTACAAAATGGTAATTTATTCAAATTAAAATCATTTATAGACACATAATAAATGATGTTCAAATAGTATAATGGCATGCAGACAAGTATATCTTATCAAATACAGATAACATGTTGTTAAACATTAAACCAACCTTAGCTATAAATTGGTACCATTGGTCTGACAGTAACCTCTTTGGGGCACCCCACCTATAGATAAATAGTTTGATGCCTCGGGTTACCCTTTCTTCTGACCCAGTCTTCAATAGGAAAACATCTACAAACTTGGTGTAATAATCTGTAAATGTACCAACCGATCAAATCCATCCCAACCAATTCAAGTGTCTCTGAAACCACAATGGGTCTCATCTCGAGAGCTTGCGTCTTAATCCTTTCAAATATCTGGCACTAACTAGACGATCGTACCTAAAGTGAAATAATCAATAACTGTGAGCATATTATACACCACAACATAAATATAGGAACAGAGTTTTCACGAAGTTTGATTTATATACAAACCGACCAATATGCTTATAAATATATAAAATTTGAATTTAATATAAATGTAACTGTACTATCTGTTTTTTGGCAATGTATTTGCACTGCGTTAGTTTATCATACATTCAGATACTAACATAACAGATTTATATATGAGATTTTGAGAGAGCAAGTGTTCATAGCCACAGGGTTGACTCACATACCCTCTGTTGTAATGAGTTAGGACAATTCAGGATTTGGGGCCATTTCTGCACCTTGTGGATTCTTAAGGTTGAAGGTAGGTCCAGTGTTAAGGAAGTATTTCTGGAAATATACTGAATCAGATAGTCAAATTCAAATATAGAACAGGCTACAGCAAAACCGAAATTGAGCAATGTAGTTAATGTAACAAAGAGACTATTCTAGGTCACAAGTGCAGCTGCCGAACATTATATAAGTTACTGTGAAAAAACCCTGGAATTGTGTGTTTTAGGATACATTCTGACAATCTACGCAAATTGTAGCTTTCATAGAAGAATTCGGCGGTATTTAAAGGAACACTTCAAATTAAAGGAATTAGTTATATAAAAATATGTGAATGCAAACTAACCTTGCATCCACTTATTGTAATATACACAATTGTCTCAATAATATCAGGCCTGTGAATACACCCCAGATAATATATATCTACCTAATATAAAAAGGCACACTCCAAGATGTACACAATTGTGTCCGCCAATAGGTGTAGAGTGGTAAATGTTGATGACTTCTAGTACCTCATTCTGACTCATCAATACCTATTTTTGTTGATCATGATTGCGTCCTATATAAATTAGTTCTGAAATGGAGGAATACATTCATGTATAATTCTATTGCTCATATTTCATTAGCACAAGAAACGAATATCTATAGCAACTTAACTTCTTAAACAAGACAGCCAATTATCGGATTCTCCGACTTTCAGGTTTAGCTGATAATATATAGATATATTTGAATCACTCATGGGTCAATTCCATTTTATCAATTCCAATTCCACATCAAAGTTTTCAATTCCAATTCCATATATTTTTAAATGATTTACACACACAAAACAGATGCAAGAAGTGTTTTTCCTTCAATTTATTTTGTTCGGTGATATATGATAATACATACATACATACCAGACATCGGGTCAATTCAATTTTGGAATTGATTATTTTTAACAAATTGGAATTGGAATTGAGATATTTTGAATTAGAATTAGAATTGAGAAATCTTGAATTGGAATTGAAATTTTTTGAATTGGAATTGAAGTTTTCTATATACAAGCTGCTAGGAGGGGGACCGGTGCTACATATAAAATAATTGATTGTATTAATGCCTTGTACAGAGTGACAATCATCTTGGTGTTGAGTCCTATTTTAAAATTGGATATTATGTTTTATCATATTGAGTCTACTGTATATATTGTGTTTAGTTTCAGCAAGATGTTTAGTAAATGAGAGACGGGAGTCAATGGTTACGCCTAGGTATTTGTAGGGCTTGATAATTTCTATAGGTTGTTTACACAGATGGCAAGCATGCGTTAACTTTCAACTATCACTTAATTTAATTTATCGGCGATCGCGCGATCAACACAACACTGTCACAACTCCACCTAATGACCCTGATAGTTTGTAAATCAATTCACAGATTAACAGAAACATTTCATGGTCAGTGTGTGGCGGTAATAGCGGGAGTATTTATATGGGAATATATGATATTCGTATTACGTAAGCATTGGACGTGACGGATAAATGGGAACATTAGCATGGCAGGATTACATTGCATAAACCTATTGTATGGTCATCCAAATGTTACTATAAAAGGCTGAGCTCTACAGCCTAGTGTCAGTGAGCTCCGGTGGCCTAGCGGTTAAGCACCCGCACTTGGTGCCAACGGTCACAGGTTCGAACCCCGTAAGAGGTCGAAGCTTTTCCAGGGATTAATTTCTCGGCTCACTACATCGTGAGTGGCTGACCACGTTAAATGGCGCTGCCGTATCCACTGAATTATTAAAAATAAAGGGGACGTTAAGAAAACCCTGAGGACGTAAAACACTCTGGCAGTGACCACCCTGAGGGTATTTCGGCTCCATCTTTCCGTACTGCTCCCCTGTGAGTGGTGGGGGAGGTGTTTTCTCAACCACTCGAATATAGAGGCTGTGCTGATTAAACGACAGCCTGGTGATTATCCCCGAACAACAAAACTAGCCTAGTGTCATTAGCATCTTCAACTTATCTCTGTATACACAAGTATTAATTCAGTTTAGCGAGCAAAACACGAGTCTTTCACAACTTTCTACCTCCCAAAGATGCCAGTACAGTTAGGAATTCAAAGTTCGAATATAAACACTGTGGCACATCGAGTAAATCATAGTATTTACTCAGGTTTGAGACGATATTTCGTTCTAGTCCAGTAATAATCCATTGTGCGGTATTGCTACTTTGTTTATATTTTAGTTAAATCGCTTCAGTGAGTCTATACTGAGTTAGTGTACATTATCTTTCTTATGAACAAACTGTAATGTGTGTTAACACGCTGAGGCTATATATACGGCTTGAATTTTCACTTAGGTTAGAGAAGAACGTCGACGCCAGACCAGTCGGACGTGTATTGATACATGGTTCATATAGGTAGGATTTATTCAGTTATTCGAACCCAGAATAAAGCTGAGGTCAGCATCTGAGGTGTCGAAATGCTTTATATACAGGTTTCTTTTGGACCACAGAAAATTACTGTTGAATGTAAACTGTGGTGTCAAAATAGTTTGATATGTATATAGCAAGTCACCATTGAACCACACGCACGTGTTGTTTGTTGCGAGCTGTGGTATCAAATGGTATGTTTTTACGTGCTTCCGCTTTTTGTACGTAGCCTGCATGTAGCCGCTTTCCTGTGGGCGTGACATATTTGTCGCGTACAAAAAAGTGAATTAGCTATTTCCCACAGGCTGATGAGTAGACCAGACGCATGCTTAGGTATACGCACGCATTTATCAATATGTGGAGGTATGGAAAATTTTATTTTTAGACTAATGTATGTATAGTTGTATTTAGATTTATGGAGGTAGGTTTCGAAGGATGTTTAGATATGTTGATGCTCTGTGCCTGTTGCCTCTTACTATGTATCCTAAAACAAACACACACACACACACACACACACACATATATATATGTATATATTCTTCAATATATATATATATATAGTAAATTTAAGTCTTATTTTACATGTAAAGCGGTTTTTAACATGTTGTACAATATTATGGAGAGTGCTATATAAATGTTGTATGTAATTATAAAAATGATTATTTAATTAATCAATTAATCAACAGCACCAAAGGCCTAATAAAAACATTTATTAAATATTATTTTAAGAGTGTGGTTATGTCCGAAATGTGTATTAGTGAGTGGGGTTTTTGTCCGATGGGGTTATGTCCGGTGTGGTTTTGTCCGAGTATGGTTTTGTCATGGATTCACATAGTGTCATGCTGACCACATTATCTGGTTCCCCACTTCTTGTTGACAGGTGTGAGAAATGCAGAAATATTGGACTGTCCTGGTTGTTCTGGCATTGTTATTGTTGTAGCCTGTGGCTTGATCAATTCGTTGTGGATATTTGGGTGTTTTCTTTGCAAAATAAAACAACAGAAAATAGTATTTAACTATATCCAATAATACACAAATTTAATCATTTATTGTATCATCATATATGTTATAAACTATTGATAATTACCTGCTCATGTCGTATTAGGTCAGATATTGCCTGTCTACTACTGGACACAAATATGCCACAGTGTTTACATTCGAACTTTGAATTCCCAACTGTACTGTCATCTTTGGGAGGAAGAAAGTTGTGAAAGACTCGTGTTTTGCTCGCCAAACTGAATTAATACTTGTGTATACAGATAGAAGTTGTATATGCTAATGACACTAGGCTGTAGAGCTCAGCCTTTTATAGTAACATTTGGATGACCATACAATAGGTTATTTAATGTAATCCTGCCATGGTAATGTCCCCATTCATCTGTCACGTCCAATGCTCACGTAATACGAATATCATATATTCCCATATAAATACTCCCGCAATTGGAGTCAATTCCAATTCCGGATTGAATTGACCCCATGTCTGAATATATAATATATATATATATATATATATATATATATGATTGTGTATATATATATATATATATATATATATATATATATATATGTACAATTATATATATATATATATATATATATATATATATATATATATATATATATATATAGCATGACACAAGAGTTGGATAATATTGGATCAACGTTATCCTTGGAAGTTGGATCAATGTTATGAAAATGGTTGGATTTTAGAATTGGATCAGCTTAATATTTGCAACATTGGATCAAAGTTTGGATTTCAATGTTGGATCAACGTAATATTTACAACATTGGATCAACGTTAGGATTTCAATATTGGATCAACATAATATTTACAACATTGGATCAACGTTAGAATTTCAACGTTGGACCAATGTTATGAAATTGGTTGGAATTGAAAATGGATCAACGTAATATTTGCAACATCGGAACAATATTAGGATTTCACGTTGGACCAATGTTATGAAATTGGTTGGGTTTTCATTATGGTTGATGTAAACATATTTATTCAATTGACAAGCAAACTGCGTATACAATATCTCTTATTTATATACACAAGAAACGCAGTAATATATATATACAACAAATAGAATTGATATTGTTAATATACCAGTTCATTATGGTTAAATATGACGCACCTATGATAATTAAAAACAACTGCAATAAGATTTATTCAAAATACAAAATTATTTGAATATCTTGAACATGACAACATACAAGTATGCCAATTTTATTTTGTACAATACATCATACAGTAGTCTAATTCATAATCAAATTATATGACAAAACAATAACACTCTGTTTCATGGATGGTCAATCAAATTCAAATAATCTATTCATAGCATTTTACTTTATTTTGTTCAAATTATTATTAACATTGCCAAATGTATAAAAGAAATATTTATCAAAATAGCATTACATAATATGTCCATAGCTGCAAATGTATGAATAATATCTATAATAACAGACTCCAGTTCAAAATAAATATATTAGCCACCACAATTATCCTGTAACTGTACATGTCTAGGTGTATGCAAAAGTGCAAGCATCTTTTGAAACACAATGTCAATGTTGTCTAGGATTCATATTGCTTCTTGGAAACCAGTCTTGTACATGCACGTCTTACTGCCCAGTCTGCAAAGTCCTTTACAATATCAAGCTCTCTACCATCATTATCTGACAAATTCTCGGATACATAACTAGATATCTTGTTGTCAGAGTTGTATGATTCCTGATCACTTGTATCATTACTGTCATTATTAAAATCCTGTGTATAGCTGTCATCTCTACCATCGACATGACGAGTCATTATTACCTCTCACGTGTACACTAGGAGCAACACTAGTATCTTCTAGTACATTGGCTTCATCCTTTTCACTGTTATTAGCTTCAGCAAGAGCCAGTACTTCAGCTTGATGCTTTCTCCATCTTTTCAAGTAGGCCATGCAGTAATATTCTATTTGGACCTAGGAATACATGAACTAATATGAACATTTGTAACTTTGTGCATACATGTCAATGGGTGGGGAGGCATATGTTCTGTAAAACCATTACTTATTTTCTGCCTTTTATTTGGCTACTTTCACGTAGGCGACCAACAGCAAAATTTAATGGGAGCTAATATATATTTGTTTGTTTATGCTGAACATAGTGAGAACGTTGTGTAACTTCCATGCATATTTAGACCAACGCAGTCGTTGTGTATAATACAGGTTTATTTTCAACCATCTACATTAGCGTATTGTACAACAATAAAAAACTAAAAAGAAGAAGACCCTGTAACAAATAAAATAATATATACAACACAATCTTAGATTAATTAATTACAAACATTTATATCACAGATCAGATAACATAAATTAATATGTATGTGTTGTCAAACACTAAATATAAACAACGTAATATCTCATTACAGTCACATTAGCCTAATCAAACTATTAGTATAACAATACGTAATAGATTTAAACTGTATAGTGTATATACACAGAACGGTCTATAATATAAAATACTTACGATGTCTAAAGATATTCACATCCCATCCCATAACCACAAACATGTCCGTCCACACACACGGTGGCATTTGAACTGAACTGACGTCGAGTCTACAAAAGATTTAACTTAGTTGGCGACAAACAATTGCCTCGCTTTCGAAACGGACCATATAAGGAAATAAAACTAGTAAGATATAAAAAATATATTACCAATATATACACATTGTTACATTTGTAAAAGCGAGAACGTTGTAAACAAGTTTAAATGATCATGGAAGGCTGGCGAAAATAAATAGCTGCAAATATGCAATGAAGAAACCACGGGATTGTTTTCGAGTCAAGGACATGATATTAATTTTGAAACAAAACAATAGGTTTTAGCTATGCAACTTAATTTTACCTGAATAGTGTCAAAGGTCATGGTGCCGAATGAAAGTCTGTAACCAACCTTTGATTCTTAAGTCATCTACAATAAGTAATAACGTTTTGACTTAAATGAACCATATCTGAGATATAAGTATTTTATTTATTTACAGACACTCCTCACTATCCCCTAGACAAAATAGTTTTGCGAGAATCAAAATGCCTGCAAATCGGAGGTATTGAACTTTTCAGTATTTTGCAGATTTGATTTTTTTCATGAACCCCCCGCCCCCATAGAGACTGAAAATAGCGAGAACGTTGTAAAATAAATTCCATGATCATGAAACACAAACTAATGTTAAAATAAGTTATATCTGAATGCGAAAATGTTTCATTCATTAAACACGGGATTTGTATTTTCTGGTCTAAAAAACTCCAGCCCTTCCCTGGAAATGAAATGATCGCTCCCTAACATTAACATGTCAATTACACTTTACTGTTTACATTAGATCTACCTAGCCATGCTTACAGTAGACACGCATCCTGAGTGATTGATGTCCGACAACTCGATCGATCAACAGTCAACAAAAGATATAATATTTCAATAAACTATACGCAGCATCATGTTTCATGACAATTCATATTACTAAATACACAAATTTGGTAAACTTATTTACATATGGCCGGGCTGTGTTCAAATCAGCCAATGATTGTGTGACGTCAGAATCCAGGGATTGTGGATAGATCTAGCTAGGCCAATATAGCTTGATAGCTGTAACCAGAGAGTTATGGTTTGGTTTTGGGGTGTAATCACCTGATCACAATTTATGTGAACAAATGTATATCAATTAAGTGCGAAGTTCCACCAGATACCCCCGTAACAAATATACATAGAATAACGGTTTCTCAAAGCATAAGATTAAAATAATAAATTATATATGATGGAAAATACAACATTGATCCAACATCGCAATCCCAATGTAAATCTAACACGATACAATATAGCTTAGCTGCATTGGCTATGCATTGGGTTCGCGTTGTGAGACGTCGCGATGTAATATATATCTATTCCCAACGTTGATCAAACATCGGGTGCCTGCGTGGACATGGGTGTCATGTTACTTAGTACTGTTATTAAGAATAAACCGTTGATATGTATATTATTCCAATAGACTGTAGGCCTATGAATATATATATATATTATTATAAATTTATAAAAAAATTAATTTAAAAATTATATATATAATTATATATATATAATTAAATAAAAACGAGATCGGCCACATACAAAAACCCTTCTACAAATAACACTTTGATGACTGAAACAAATACATAACTACATAAATTACTTTATAATTAGCCGAAATAACATTCTTGTTAATTAACTTCAGATAACAACATAATGCTTTAAACAATAGTGTAATATATTCAATTATTTATTAAGCGCCTTAATCTGTACGTTGTAGACTCTATATCCAGCAAAGATTTAGGCATAGAACACTGATGCTACATTAGTGTTAAAATACTTTAATACAATGTTAAATTATAGATGCCAGAAGTGGTGGATCAATACTCGAATGAAATATTTGAATTTTAAGAAAGTCTACAAGCATATCGTTCAGTTGGCACTATGTGAGAAGCACCTTACAGCAGTTCATAAATCCAGCAGAGAAGAGCTGCTTCAAAATAGGAAAACATCTCCGAAAATGTGCTGTTCCAAGCTTGTTTGATACTCCTAATCCACCAAAACCAGCCAGAAACCGTCATCGAGTGCTGCGGAAGATAACTGCTGATAACACCCCTTTGGCCAATGTCAACTGGAAGAGCCCTAGGAGTGAGTATGCTTTTGAAACTTTGTCAGTAAATTTATAATCGTGACCACCTGACTATTACCTTAAATGATTGTTGTAGTATTCTTACAATAAAATACACTTTCTCCGTCATATACTCTGACACATACATCGTATTTTGTATATTGTATATTAAAGGTAATTAAATGCATATAAATATTGGATTGTATGTATGAATTTTGGATGTAGTTATTATGGATTCAAATCCTTCGTTCATATAAATCCCATTGTGTTTTAATATTATAGTTTTTTTCTCCTTTTAGTTGAAATTTGAGCTACTTTCCTGAGACACATTTTAGTCTATCCACTTTAATAACATATTAGTTAGAAAATATTCTTTGGAAAATGGTGAATGTACTACTACTAAAGCATTAGATATAAATATGTCTTCTGTTTTACAATGTGTGGCCTGTGTTTCTTTAATTCTAAATTCCATTTTCATAGTCTTTCATTTTATGTGTTATTGTAGGATGTGTATTTAATTTTGCGTTGAAATCAAAAGACACTCATAGATCTAGTCTTACTGAAAACAATTACTGTGATTATAGTTTAAATAAATAAACTAATGTAAAATATTCTTTAGTGTTGCAGTCCCCACTTTGTGGAATAGGTTGCTTGCAAATATTAAAAATGCGTCGTCTCTTGAATATTTCAAATCTCTTCTAAAAACACACCTATTTAAGGTCGCTTTCACCGATCAATAATTATTATCTTTTAAATCATTACAGGGTTTTTACAGACATCATTTGGGGTATTATTATATTCCATATTTTGTGTACAGTGCCATTGAATGGCTCATGCTAGTAAAGGCGCTTTATTAAATATACATTATTATTATTATTATTATTATTATTATTATTAATCTTTCTACTGTACCATCTTCTATTTGTATATTGTAATGCCATACTAGCTCTGATGTATTCTAGTTACAAACACAAATAATTCGATATATCAATAAGTCAATCAGCAGATTTAAATAGTAATCCATGGACAATAGGTAAATAGCCAGCGGCACCAAACCATCAAATTGATATAAACTCATCTTTTTTTACAATTTTGGATCTATGTAGTAGTAATAATAAAGGGACTTGTTGAGCACAGTACATTCTACTTCGTTGCTGAATTAACGATTTGTTCTGTAAGTGTAATTTTCTCCTATTTTCCTAATTAATCTTTTTAACAGAATTATAAATTTAAGAATTATAGAAGTGACCCGGTAAACTGTTGCCTACTTTATATAAAGATAGGTGGTTGATTTAAATGATACATAATATATATATTTAGCATAATATTATTATTAAAAAGGGAATTAACACTTAAATGGTATATTACATCATCACTAGTTGAATTAACAAAAAAATTAAGAAACCTACTACAATAAATACAAAAGAAGGCTTTCTGCGAAAATTTATTATATTTAGTTATTTTGTTTTACTTGTATTTTATTTTAATCTCTCTTTTGACGCCCTATATTATCGTCCAATCTGGTGTTTACGCCATTGACCTTAAAGAAAATTAAACCGAACACGGCCGCCGATTTCACGGCAAACAGGTTCTAACTTCCTGTCGTGGAAAAAAAATGCAGACTGCAAAATCTGGTTTATAAACGTGATGAATTATTGTTGTGTCGTTGATTGTATAAGCCGTGAAAGTAAAAGTATTACAAAAGGAATATCTTTTTATCGGTAAGTATTAGGAACATATTTAAAATAACCCTTAAAGCGTTGTTTGTTTTTGTCTGGTTTTGAAAGAGTATTGGCTTTTGAGATAATTAATTCTTTCCAGCCATGTCATATACGTATTGATTGCAGAACGTTGGCATCCGAGAAGATATGTGAGCTATGTATAATGCTCGTATTTATAATTTTTCGCGCAAACTGTCGTTCGAAGGATACGCCATTAATGTCGGAGCTAATTTATTCTACGGTAGCACATATAGCGCCACTCAAATAATAATTCCTTGCGATATTATACCTCTCACCTATTTAGAAATAATGTATACAATGATTTTGGATATTACAAAATTCATATTAAAATGATATAAATTAAATAATTGATATGATTAGGCATTCAACATTAAAATTACTCAAAATAAATACATCAAAAAGGAATAGGAATTGTTTATCATATAGCGGAAAAATAAATCCTATATTTTACATTCACTAACACACATAGTCTTCTATATACTTTGGCTGGGTAGTGTGTCTTGAAAATATCAGGACACCCGGTGTTTTAGAACTAGTAGGTACTACTTTCCGTTGGCTCATTTCCAGCGTCAGCGAACTAAGAATCATCCACAATGTCATCATTTTCATCTTGCACTGATTGAATGTGATCTTTAGCTCAAGAATTTAGCGGTAAAGCCTTCGTAACCGATGCATTTCTAGTTAATGTTTTCTTGCCATCAGATGCCACAAAAGCCTGTCAGGATTTCCCTTAAATTACCACATGATGCTCTAGGTGGTAAGGGGATTCCATCTGTTGCAAGTCAGGTTCTTCACAAGTACTGGATCACCACACTTTATATAACTTTTCACTGTAAGTCGTTTCTTGTAGGCACATATCATATGATACTGCTTGTAATTTTCATCACTCTCGTTATCTTTCTCCAAACCTTTGATTTAATATTGGTGGAGATCGTAGTAAGTTATGTCCTAATATTATGCCCAAATAGAGCAGTTACAGGTGGTACACCAGTTGATGAGTAGGGTGTTGCACGGTAGGAACGTAGACATTGCCAGAATATTTCTTTCGGTGTGCCTGAGAAATTCGTGTGTAGGAGTTTCTTCAAGGTTCGCATGAATCGTTCTGCCTCACCATTTGCTTCTGGCCATCAGGGGGTAATTTTACGATATTTGAATCCTAGATATCTGGCAAACTGTTGAACGGTACTCTATTGTCTGTCTTTAGAACGGAGGGAATCCCGCGAGTGACAAATATATTATCCATCATTGGGATCACTGCTCTAGCTGATGTTGTGGTAAGTATCTCTACTTCGGAAGATCGACTGTATATGATCTATATCATCTCCTGATGGTAGAAGTAAAAACAAGTCGGCACCTAGACTTTTCCATGGTGCACTGGGTAATGGGGTCATTGTTAAAGGTTCTCGACTTTTTGTCGATGCTATGACTTTTTTTACTATATGTTCTGTTGCAATGTCTATTCCATGAAACCACACCTTCTATTTCAACATACCTTTGAGCTTTACAATTCCCTGGTGTCTTTGGTGAGCAAGTTCAACAGCTCTCCTCTGTAACTGAACAGGAATCACCAGCCAGTAACCTCTCAGTAATATTCCAGTAGCCCTTTCTGATAGTTCATCTCTCACATTCTACT
The DNA here is from genome assembly GCA_025642065.1 of Paralvinella palmiformis. Classification (NCBI taxonomy): domain Eukaryota; kingdom Metazoa; phylum Annelida; class Polychaeta; order Terebellida; family Alvinellidae; genus Paralvinella; species Paralvinella palmiformis. The sequence goes on along the minus strand of JAODUP010002080.1, from coordinate 28,206 downwards.
ATGAACGAATTTTTGGTTTGTCTGGCTTGGGTATGTTGTGCCATCCACCATTTGTAACACACTTTATTACGAATAATTGTGTGTAGCTTCGTGTAGCTCATTGGTGGTGATCGCAATTGGAAATGCATTGTTTACAACAAAGTTGACATATTCCTCTGTGTATGTCTCTGATTTGTTATTCCCGGGTAATGGATGGCTCGACACGTAGTCAGCAGGATTGTTCTTACCTGCCTCATACTTAACACATATGTTATAATCTTGGATTTTGAGTAACCAACGCTCAATTCTGGGTGGTGGGGTTGATCTTGGGTTGTTGAATTTGTATTCAAGTAGCTTGTGATTTGTTATCACCAGTAACACCAAAACCATATATATATATATATATATATATATATATATATATATATATATATATATATATATATATATATATATATATATACATATATATATATATATATATATATATATATATATATATATATATATATATATATAAAAGAAGCCCAACGGATAGCAATACACTCTCGCTCCGTTTATGAGTATCTTTGCTCAACGTCAGGGAGTGAACGGGCTTCCATAAGGCACCACTTTGCCATCTTGTATCATTATTGCTCCTAATCCAACAGGAATAGCATCAACTAGGAGTGTAGCGGGCTTGTTTGTCTTGTAATATTCAATGGTTGGGTGAATCCGTAATACGGCGATTTAGCTTGTGAAAGCATTTCCCTGTTCTTTTCCCCAAAACCATTCAACATTCTGCTTGGTCAATTCTCGGATTGGTTTTACAATGGTAGCCAGTTGTGGAACAAATCGAGTTAAGTAGTTCACCATATCTAGCAATGAACGGATTTCAGTGATGTTAATGAGTTATCATCTGGATTGCTCGGATCTTCTTTGGATCTGCATAAATTCCATCCTTACTGAATATGTAACCAAATAACTCCATTCTGTTTCTCCGATACGCACACTTAGCTATGTTTAGTGTTAAAGTTTTCTCTTCTCTCATGCGCTGTAGAATCATCTAAAGATGAGAATTATGTTCTTCTTCAGTTGCACCGAATACCAGTATGTCATCCCTTAAGTTCAGTACACCTGGCAGACCATGTAATGAGTTATCTCTGGCACTAGCGCAAGAGACACCAACATTTAGACACTTGTATCTTTTCAGGCCAACGTGAGTTATAAAGGTAGTGATCGATCTACTTTCCTCATCAATCTCTAACCAATGATAACCCTGATTTAAATCCAGTTTTCTGAAATACTTCGAGGCATTTAAGTCACCATCTCATCCATTGTAGGTATGGGATGCGTTTCACGTATTATTGCCTGATTGGCTGCACCCATGTCCACACAAAACAAATTCTTATGTAATCAGGATTCTTAGGATTTGCCACAACTACAATGGGTGGCTCCCATGATGTTGGACCTGTCACATCTTCAATGATACCATCTCTCTCTAATTCCGCTACTTTAGCTCCCAGCTTCTCCGTCATCGTCAGAGGTATTCTTGACTTGATTAGATAGGACAATCAACTTCAGCTGTTGTGCGGGGAGACAACTGAGCAGGTTACCATATTTTATAACTGTTTAAATTCGTAATAGCGGTTCAGTGTGAGTTTCGAATTACAAAGCGTTCGCTTCAACGTTAAATATCGCGGAATACACGGCTGTACAGCACTTCACGAGTTGGGAAATTAGGTTCTATGTGGTATTATCTTCTATATGTTTGATGATAAGTACCCTTTTCACACCATGAACAACGTTTTGGGATGGCTATATATGTTACACGTCTAGAAACGTTTGGCTATATAAGCATTGTACTCACTTTTGTTTATAAGCCGTACATTCTTCTTTAAGCACTGTAGATTTCTTTAAATATGTTTGATAAGTAGATCCCTACCTTCAAGTGATACCGTATGCTATATGAAGTTGAACTAACATACTGTACAATATCTTCAAATGATAGCAATATATAATTTGTTTTACAGTGCGCAGGATATACAGTGCCTTAGATATTTTTAAATTGACAATTTTAATTTGCTACTTCCATGTTAGTTTGTTGTCAATGTGAATTCCGAAAAATTCACATCTTTCAGTTGAATCTTATCAGTATAAATACTAAAGTCATTGTTAGCATGATCATTCCAATACGCGAAATGTAATTGGTTTTGGCAATATTTAGTAATTGGTTTTGGCAATATTTAGTGATCTTTTTTTATCCTTGAACCAGTCACATAGGCAATCTAAATCATTATAAATGTTGTGATAAAGTCGGTCAAATTGTTTTGAAGATGCATAAAGTGTGGTTTCATTAGCAAAAATATGGCTTTAGTATACGTAATAGAAAGTGGCAAGTCATTTGTGTAAATTATGAAAAGTAGGGGTCCCAACATGGACTCCTGTCGTACCTCGCATATGATACATTGCTTATCTGATACACCTTTATATTGTGCATAGTGAGTTCAGTCAGATAAATAACCTTTGAACTAGTCCAATGATTGTCCCTGCACCCCATAATATTTCAATTTATTAATTATGATTATTTTATCTGGCTTTGATGTTATCAATTACAAAACCAGTCATTGATTGAGTTGTTGAGTGACGGTTTCTAAAGCCATACTGACCCTTGTAAAGTACATTGTTTGTTTCCAAGAATGAATAAAGTCTTTTATGGACACCTTTTTCAAGTACTTTTGAGGGGGAAAACGCATAATAACAATATAAGCTACAAAATTTATTTTTAACTTTTGATTTATAGATAGGCACTACTTTTGCAACTTTGATAGATTTTGTAACTATTCCACTTTCAAGTGACGTATTAACAAGCATGATAATTGGTAGAGATATTTCATCTTTCACTTTCTTCCAAAACATGCATGACATATCGTCACACCCTGAACTTTATTTACTTTCATATATGTGATAATTCTTTATATTTTAAATTGGTCAGTAGGTATGAGAAGAAAACAAACGGAATTTGTGTTTCTATGTTTCAAGCAAGTGGTATATGGTTTCTTTGGATCACATAGCAAGCAAACGCGCATCGCTTCTTTGTGACACCGTCGTTTTATCTAGAGCTTCAAAGCACCCTGATTGAGCAATTTTGTTATCATCAGAGTCAATGGTCAACTGTGTTCACCAGCAGGTACCTGCATGGCAACTATACCATTCGGTGATGAGGTCGATTCCGAGGCAGGGTGCACAAACCCACTCACCATATTAGCTATCTATCTATATCTCCAGCTATATAGCTATCTATCTCTAGATGAATCATTCCATTTAAAAAGGATAAAGTATTTTCAGGACTTCTATTCGAGTCGTGTTTTTTTCTTATTTGTTTTGTATCATGCTACTAACATTATTACAACTACCGATAAACTACATCCACTATCACTACTATTGGTACTGCTCTTAATCATCTTACTGCTATTATCAATAGTACTGCAACTTCCATATCTACTACCACAACTACTCCCCGTACTCTGTTTACATTTATACTTGTACTACTACTACTAGTGCTACTACTACTACTAATACTACTACAACACCTTCTGGTACTACTTTTAGCTGTGCCATAAGCTGTCATATTTCCTCATTAGTCCTCACTTTATGTCTCTTAATCTACTGTTTTATCATTATTTTACTCATTTGTTCTGCTTTAATTCACCAAAAATAGACAAACGAGAACGTTGATGTCAAGAGGAGATAAAGACTTCCGGTATGATTTTGATATCTTAAAGTATTTTGTCTGAGGTAGACAAACAAAGACAACTAAAAGTCCCTGATGGAGTTAATTAATGAAAGATGGGTAGTTTTATCAATCATTTTCCTCCACTATAGCCTCAATGACGTCCTTTTGTAACACTAATTGTCTCATTTATAGAAGCCAGGCTAATGATGGAATATTTCTTAGATTCACTTGTAAGAAGATTACTGCACCAAAGGTCAACCCGAAACCCTCTTTATCAACATCCAATAATTAGTCAGCTTGACGGAAATAATGAAAAACATCCATGACTTGGAAATAATCCTTACAAGTGTTTGATATATTGTGTTGTTCTTTTGTTCTTAGTTATCTGTCATGAACAGGAATATTTAAAATATGTTTAACAATAGCGATTTGTTTATTATTTGTTTTTATTATAAAAATATTAATAATAATAATAAATGGAAACATTGTCTAACAGGTAATCAATATAGATTTTGAAGAATTGGCGTGATATCATCATTTGTTCGAGTAGTTTTCAGTGTGCGTACAGCTCTATCCTGAAATTGTTGAAGACGACTGATGTTATACTCAGTTACGCCTTATAACAGTGAGTTATAATAGTCAATATCAGATGTGACTAAGGCAGGGACTAAAGTAACAGCGTGTCTTGTGTCAGTAATATTGTTATACATTTGAAGTTCTTAAGATAGTACTAGGCAGTTCCATATATTGAAGTGACATGTTTATATTCATAAACGCATTTGTTTTTACTGACCCATTTGTGATCCATATACACCCTCAATCTTATCTGAATTGTAAATTAATTAATTGTCGGAAAACAACAATAAATTCAGCTAATCATAAATTCGCGCATGCGTAGTAATCTAGTTCTTTCGGGTGCCTCTGTAGTCTAGTTGGTAGTGCTTTGGAGCACATACTACTAACACCTGAGTTCGAATCTAGGCCTGTGCATATCTGTCGGGTGTTCATCTTTGACTTCGCTTCATTACCGTTTGAAGGCCGCCGTTTGTTACTCCGGCAGGTTTCTCCATGTGTATTAAGCTTTGGACAGATTTTTCCCATATTATGAGTAATTAAGTTACACTGATATAGGAAATTTGTTAAATGTATAGCTATTATAATCCCCGACGTGTCATTCGCAGTATCGGAGATCTGCCTGAAATCCGCTGTTCTCGACCATGGGTCAAATAGATCAAGCGGATAGACTGTTTAATTTAGATCCCTCTACACCTAACTGCATATACCTACGGACGCTAAATTAGGCGTGGATGAACGTTCACTTAGTAATGAACGGAAACGTATGAGGATTAGCTGTTAGGTTCGAGTAACGTAGTATTTACTCAAGTTTGAGACGATATTTCGTTCTAGTCCAGTAATAATCCATTGTACAGTATTGCTACTTTTTTGGAGCTACGTCACTTCAATGCTTCCATATATAGTTAGTGTACACGACACAACGTTATCATGTGTTCAACTGGAACTCATAAAAAGCCTTTATTTTCATCCTGGTCGGGTAAGTCCTTGGCGTTCAACTGTAACTATAATGCCGAGAGCCCATAAAAGCATAGCCTTTCACACCGATCAAACAACAACTTGGCGACGCCGAACCTATCGGACATCTATCCATATGGTTGATATAGGTAGGATTTGTTTAGCTATTCGAACCCAGAATGGAGATGGAATCACCATCTGTGATATCGATATGTTTTATGTATAAGTTACCTTTGAGCCGCAACAAATTAGTGCTGAATGTAAACTGTGATGTCAAAATATTTATCATGTACATATGTTAGCTTACTCTTGAACTACATGTATCTGCTATTAACAGCGAGCTGTGATGTTAAATGGTACTTTTTAAAATGTCCTTCCCCTTTTTGTGCGTAGCCTTCATGAACCGCTTCCATGTAGGCGTAACATATTTGTCGCGTCTAGAAAGCGAATTAGCTGGGCCTCACAGCACAGGCTGATGAGTAGTTTAGACATATGTATAGGTATACGCATATATGTATCAATATGTAAAGGTATAGAATATTTTATATTTAGAGTGTATATGTATAGTTTTATTTATATTTAGATTTATGGAGGTAAAATTATCAAGGGATGTTTAGAAATGGTTATGTTCTGCTGTGTCACTATAAATATATATATATATAGTATATATATATATATATATATATATATATATATATATATATATATATACTAAAATACGCACGCACACACACACACTCACACACGCACAATATCCAGTTATGGCTTTAAATTTAACTTGAAAGCGATTTTCTAGCTATTGCTTTATGAGAAGGCTCATTTCTAGTAATGGAATACTTTAAATATTTCTCTACTTGTTCAGTGCAAGGCCAATTAATTCCAATGATAAATGGAATGCCATTAATTTCTTAAATCTATGAAGCACATGGAACATATTCACCAAGCTAATTCGATGTTTTAATTGCCTCTTTATATCTCTACTGCAGAATAGATCTAAATAAATATCCAGAACGTAACCTTTTATTCCAGGAACTTTAACTGCCATTTTGGATGAAAGTAGCTCACGACCAATCCAACCCCCGCTCCACATAAAAACAAGAGCAGACTGTTATAGAGAACTGGTACTAGTTACTATTATGGCATTTTAGCTGATCACATCACTGAAACCTTAAAAATAACAACTCAACTGGTTACCTACATGTATTTATGTTACAATTATTCTGTATAATCAGGTACTATGTATATTATCTGAAATATTCAGGTAATGTGTATTAAATCTCAGTTAACAATATACGTATTACCTGAATATTTTAGATAATATACATATTTTTGAAAGTGTAATAATTTTCATATCTGGGTACGAGTTTACTATAGATCATTCCATCACCATATCCACTAATATGGCTGATAAGCAAAATATGAAAACCTTCGGCACTTTAATTCTCGGAAACATTTAGAATAATTGGGAATCCATCTTACAATATTTTGTTACAAATTGGGATATTGTACATGGCGTAATTAACACTTTTAATCTGCTATTGTCCAATTAATTAATTAATCGGCTAATACAAATCTTCCTCTATCGGTCAACTACTGATAAAGTGGTAGCTAAATTTGTGAAAGGTTTTTGTTCAAAATTCGCTTGTATTAATGCTATATGGCCATCCGTTGTCTATTATAGCAACACATATCCCATATAATTAGCGCAAAACGATAATAAAACTACACGTAATACGTAATATAGCATAGTAATTACGAGCAATATATAAGCAAACCTTCATAAACTTTACACACAGACACACAAACTCACACACACACACACACATAATAGATTCATATACACACACACATACCCATATATATAATTTATTTATATAAGGTTAAAGTTCAATCTCTGACGAAATAACTTAAGTGTGTACTATTTATAAAGCCACCGAAAAGTCCAGGTTAATATCATGAACTATACATGATGTCATAGATATTTGGACATAATTAATATGACTGGAGGGCTCCCATTATGGCTTCTATTATTCTCAGATTATTCAGTAGCGAGGAAATATGTCACGTGGTATAACGTCACCTAGCACAAGAATCATATATACATCTCTATCCGGATCTAATCAGATCAGAGATGGTCTGGGTTAGCCATCCTCGTGTTCGTACATAAATCTGACATCCCGATAAATATTTCGTGTTATCAGGGATTCATCAGATATTTCAATGTGTTGTTTTGTTTTGACAAACTTGGACCCGAGTCATAGAAACATCCTGAAACAACTGAAATCGGACTTGAGAAGTATCCCGTGTGTTCATGGATTCATAATTGTGGCGGCATCCACATACGAGGTATAGTTGATAATAATAATAACAGTGTTGATGATGATGATGAAAATGTCGATGATGATATGGATAATAATATTAGTGATGATGATGGTGGTGATGGATGATGATCATCATCATGAAATAATACAAATAATGATAACAGTGTTGATGATGATGATGAAAATGTCGATGATGATATAGATAATAATAATGGTGATGATGATGGTGGTGATGATGATGATGATCATGAAATAATACAAATAATGATAACAGTGTTGATGATGATGATATGGATAATAATAATAATGGTGATGATGATTGTGATGATGATGATAGAAATGAATAGGGAACCTAGCCGCTAAAACCATTCAATAGATGGCTCTACGAGCAAACCAGTTCTTGGGATTCCACAAACTAAACAGTTGTAATTTCTTAGGAAGGGCAGTCAATAGGTACCATGGTGATAGGCCTACCTATTCTTATTATAACATATTATTAATTAATATTAGCTAGTAGAGTCTAGGTCTAATACTCAACTCGATAACTCGCACTGAGATCAAGCCGATTTCAGCCTAGACGGCCCGGCCATGTTGAAATGTATGGGTCGCAAAACTTCGAGCATTATTTACAACCCGGATACGGGTACTCATCTCACCTATATATAAGTTTCCGTCTTCGACCAGAAATTGTACAGTCAAAACAAATACAGACGAATCCGGAGAATAAAAAGCCGATAATGCTGTTCTGGAACTGTCTGTAACTATGGGCGCGCACAAGTACGACTGGTTCGCTCGCAGCGCCGCCAGTGGATTAGCTCCGGAGGACCCCAATGCTGCTAATTCTAAACTAATAATGACTATTGAACCACATAATTATGCGTCTGATGATTTTAAAAACAAACTTTAAGTACTAATTTTAATTAATGATAACATATTTACATTTACAAGAGGTAAATGAGATTTATAGCAGTGTGGCACTTTCTGATTTATCTTTGTGTTGAATGAATTAAGTTAAAACTATGGGGATACACTGGATTCCGTAAGACTAAACTATGAATACAAAATCGTACACTGCCTCCCTATTCAACAACTATGTGGTTATAAATACCATGGTTACCTATAGAACAAATTCTGGCTTATTTGTAGAGCACGCTACAATTAGAAAGCGTCATCAATATGATATTTATAACGAATGATGGATACTTTATCTTGTAGGGAGTATATACGGCTAGTTTGCTATATTTGCCGATATCTCATGCATATAGGGATGAAATAATAATAGCAATAACCTAATATATGTGAATTTTATATTTCTAAATGTAGCGTTATTTATGTACATGTCCGACTTACAACAAAAATAAGTGACAACACAATATGGAATTAATTAATTTATCTAAATACCTTATTTTGCGTGTTTATCATCATCATTATTGTTTACATTCCCTCTCATTTCTGCATCAATTATGAACATCAATAAGAAAATAAGTAAAACTAATGATGTTTAGAAGAGCGAATTCCTTCGGTATGCTTTCAAGATAAACAAACATAATAGCTTTGTCTAGATTCAGAAGAAAACAAAGTTACCTGAGATTGAGAAGGCTGTAAAGACTTTGAAGTTTGAGTGACAGCGCGGTATATTGTGATAACCTCACGTTTGATGATCTCTCAACATCAAACTAAATGAACGCACACGCACACACACGCACACGCACATGCACGCACACGCACACACATAAGCGCGCCCACAGAGAGGTAGAGGTAGAGAGAGATGGACAAATATTCATAAACCATTGACACATAGCCGAGGACCAACTCTTTAGGGAAAGTATGCACAAATATAAATCTGTAACAGATTAGAACCAATAATTTACCAAAACATTACTCATAGTTCTCGATTTGCTTTATTAGTCTCACCTTAAAATATTAATTATTTTCTAAATGTCTTTCCCTAACATTCTTCTAATCCGTAGACGCAGACATATGGATCCGTCGTGTTTTGAGAGTGTCAACGGAAATATACAAAGACAACTATGCGGAAACGTTGAGATTATACGTCAATCTGGTGAGAATTAACACCTGTGATGAAACGGCCACGCAACATAAAGATTAGAATACTACATACGTATAATGTGCTAGATCAATAATAGGGATTCCAAAATTCAATCTATACTCTAAGTCTCCGAAACCTCAATGATCATAGGAAAATTTCTGTGAAAAATACCAATATCTCTAGAATCCTGAAAGATAATGCAACAAACCGTGAAATCATCGAAGAAAGAGCGAGATTCTGTTGGACATGAACTGATCCAGTCGAGTAATATGATGTGCACATTTTGTCTACAAAATGTGGGTTAAAATCTGCATCCCAATTAATATACGCCACCCCACGTAGTTTATTGACAATGTGAAATAGTACAGCAATTCGAGTTAGCAGCATAAAATAGGTGAATATAGTAGGAAGTATTTCAATAAAGAAGGAACCTTTCTTATGATTTCTGTGGGTTGACATCGTGGAAATATTTTAGCATTTAGTATTCTGGGATATAAGGTATTACCCAGAGTGTTCAGCTATTCGACAAAACATCTAAATTCACTGGGTCGCCCATGCGTCTCACCACATTGTCTTAGTCTAAAAATAGGCAAACTCATCATGGCCCTTCGGTGCCTTGACCCACCACGCCTGGGTGATGGAGCAAGACTAGTCGTTAAAATCCGTATGTTCCATGCTATTGATGCTACAATACTTCCTGGATGTTGGAATGGAGTAGATGTATCCATTCCGGAAGTTTCAATCGGACCCATTGATGTGCCATTTGAGTTCAAGAAACACCACATTATTCTAAGTTTAAACTTCGTCACGACCGTCAAAAAATCAAAATATTAGCCATTAAAGGACTCCAACTGCCACATGGAAACATCCAGCCCGAATAATCGTTGTGAATGCTACACGTGGAAAATAAAAACATCGTATTCGCCCAATCTTTACCTGGGAATTGTTAGACTATATTGAGCCAGAAGTCGAGTGGTTTTGAATGATGTATATCTATTACAACAAATAACATCCTGCCTTTGAAATATTATATTTGTGCAGAAGTTATGTTTTCATTTCTTACACTTAATTGATAACTTTATTTCCCGGGCAACGACTGGAATACTGTAAATTTGGTTATAGCTTTATCAACTACCTTTCCTGTGAAGTAGCCCTTAGGCCATATGACCCAGATGCGTACAGAGGAAAAGCAATCATCGACTCTCTGACTCGCAGACTGGCTGATTAGCTCACTAATTAACTGACAGACTGATTGATTGACTTACATACTGACTGGATGATTGACTGGCTGATTGACTGACTGACACACTGACTGACTCACTGACTGACTGACAGTGTGTGCGCGTGTTGAATCATAATTCGCATCTTAGTTCATACTGTCAGTATCACCTATATTAAACATTTGTCTAGTTTGATTATTTAAAAGGTTTTGGTTTTGTAAGTTTTTAAAAGAAACATGGTAGTCTTATATATAACTTACAATAGCATATATTCTGGGCAGTAGAGAGTGGCTGCCTTACGTTTTACTTTGATCTTCCATCTTTATTAATTGCAGGCCTGTAGCCGGGAACGTTTTGGAGCAGCTGAAAGAAACCCTATTCACGTGGCAGAAACAAAACAACTGCTAGATGAAAGCATCCTCCCTTCCCATCCATTATATCAGCATGATAAATGTACGAACGATTGAAGTTGGCTTTGCATTAGATTTTCCCCCTCGTTGCAATAGTTAATGTTGTAAAACATTCGTTTGTAGCATTGGAAAGTGCAAAGAAACCAATTTTGAGTTGATTTGGCTCTAAACAAAGAGCTTTTGCGTCACAAGAGGAGGCAGTTTTAAGTATTAGTATTCAAGGGATTGGTGCAACAATTGTCTGCTAAACGACACTCTTACACAAAGATATTCACGTGTTATGTCATTGATCGATGTATAACATGTTGTCATAATGAGATGTGGGAAATAACAGCGAGTTACAATAGTCTGCATGAGATATAATAAAGGCAGGGATTACAGTAAAAGGGACCCTTAAAAGAAATCTTTTAGACAAACAAATGTTCTTAAGATCAGAGTAGAAAGCTGTGTAAAATGAATGTGACTTATTCTTACATAGTAATACATTCATCAGAAATGACACCTATATATTTTACTGACCCATTAGAGGTATTTGCAGATGGACCAATCTGTAATCCTGGCAATGTGTTTGGGGGGGGGGGATTTAACACAATGTGGTGAAGCTAAAGCCAAAATATTTATTTTATTTGTATTTAACTATTGAGGATTTTGAGTCATCCATCGCCAACTATGAGTAATGCTTTTTAAACTATTGAAAGAAGAGCTGAACGTTTGTTCATCGGATACAGTGATATATATACGGATGTGTGTCATTGTGTGTCATTGCATAATGATGCCAAAAGGACGAGCGTATATTGTGAAAACCTGAGGGCCAAACTTTGAACCCTTTCGTACACCAGATAACAATGACTGAACATCAGACAAATTACCATGAACAGAAACGTTCTAGGAAAGGTGTTCCCAAAAGCATTTAAACCATTTAAATACTTTACCTGATAGACGAAACATGTCTATCAATCTTTAAAAATGTCATAATAGTCAACAGTATCAAATGTAGGTCCAGACGAACAAATAATAACATTACTACTATACTAGGTTAACTATTGAATAAATAGTTTTCTTACAATGATATAAAAATGTCCATTCTACTACTTTAGATAACATTTGTTAGATTTGAAACAGGTCTGTAATTGTTTAGAATATCGCGATTCAAACTCGGGGTTTTATTAATGGACTTACATAGGCAGAATTCATAGTTCTGTCGGAAACACCCTAATATTGGGATTTATTCATTTTCCTTGTAATTGTGCTTATCATAACATCCTTTGGATGCCAATTTCAGCAACTGTCAGATAGTAATCTCAGTAAGAGGCACAAATGCTTCCATTGTGGACTTGCAACACTATTATGCCAATGCCAGTGGCGATAAGGTGCTGAAAGGGAATCCATTCATATTTTAGTTTGACAGGATGGTTTATTAAAACAATGGGCCTTATCTTTATCTGATTTGATAACAAAAGATTTATCCTTCAGCATATCGGTAAAATGCTGAAATCTGGCACCAGGGAAGCTTTCTAGCTGCACATTCTGGTGCGGCGTAGCCGTTATCCTGGACACATTCTCTTCTCCTATAATTAATGTATCCTTGGTGGTCTTTGGCCAGGTCCAACTCTTTTTTGTTGCTTTGTCCGTTTTGTGGGTTCGCACCATGGCCGGGTGGCACCCTTTGATGTTCTGTCCTATTTTCTTTTTGTGGGGCGGACTTACCGTTCGGGATGTTTCTTCATCCTCTGTTGGGGAGCTCGGAGGAGGTGGTCCACGCTTCAACGACGTCGGGATAGAATTTATCTCCGTAAGGTTGAGAGTCTTACGGGTTGACCTTGTCACTCGCTGCGGTTTAGGCAATTCCGGAAAATCACCTGAACAAACTGGAGTGCTCTCAATTATATCGGTCTTCCAGGGAGATTTTCTGTCTCTAACCAGGGCCCGAGTGGTCGTAGGTTCTGGTGCCGGCTTCCAGATCCATTCCGCTCCGACGGAGAATGGATCTATCCCATCCAACACCGAAAACCTATTATTCAGCGTCACCGGTGCCACTTCTGCTCTTTTCACGGTCTTACCTTTACCTTTGCCCTTAGATAGGCTATTTCGCACATGGTATTTAAGAAGGTGGTCTAATAAAATGGCAAAATTGTTCCTACCTTTCTTTCCGCCTACTCCTGTTCCCCAGAATGTGTCTGGAACAGGATGTAAAATTTCTTTACTACGACAAGCATTTAATTCATCTCTGAAAATGGGCACCTGTTCCCACTTTAAACGGAGAAGTTCCCTCATCAGAGAAATCCTTATCCTATCCCAATTTTCTGAATGCGGGATTTCCCGGGCTAAACTCTTGGCTTGTGCCGCCGTTCCCATATTATGAGTAATTGGGTTACACTGATATAGGAAATGTGTTAAAACTTCATTTTGTTGAGAATAAATCTAATTGATAATCAGCTTTTAATTATTTACTCCAGAGACGTTCTTATTTATTAAATTAGACTTCAATTTGCTGTCCACGCACCTTTGCGTGAGACAACGAAACCGAAACGTCTACTGCTAAAATGAATTAAATTCAGCGAAATTGTACTTTGTTATTCAAGTGGCTTGTGGTCTTGTCTCTTCACTTCACTATCACATAATATAATAAAGTATATTGTTAAACGATTTATATTATTACCATCATTAATATATATATATATATATATATATATATATATATATATATATATATATATATATATATATCGCAGTATGGGGCGCCTCCATGGTCTAGCGGTAGCGTGTTGGACTACAGATCACTACCACCCGTTTTCAAATCTCGGCGTGGTCATATCTGAAGGTTGTTTCGTCTTTGACTTCGACTCATTACCTTTGGAGGTCGCTCGGCCCATTTAGCCTACCTTGTGCACTAAAGTGGCCGTCAAACATCAATCATCATCATCATCATATATCGCAGTATATCTTGCTTTTCAATACAATAGTAGTGACCATAAATGTAGTTCTATATAAGATAATTTCTCTAAGTGCTGTTATTTCAAATTAGATCTATGTACTAAGCCCAATTACGTGTCTGTTTGTAATATTTTGTTTAGATAAGACAAAGTTTAAAATATGATAACTAAGTAATAGTTCATGCATTTATTGTTGCTTCCTGCCATATATTACTGTTACATTATAATGTGTCGTATATATTTTGAAAATGTATGGTATAATGCCAATAACATAAAACGCATGGAACGGAGTAATACGTTTGTAAATGAATCCTAAAATCTGATTGTATTTCCCCCAAAATATCTAGATAATTTAAGTTTCGCATAGTAGATACTTACCTATTAAAACTGTACGTTTATATAGGCACACACACACGCATGCACACACACACGCACGCACACGCACATGCACACATAACACACCCGCGAACACATACACAGGCACGCACAAACATATCCTGGCACTTCACCTCAAACAACTTCATGCACTTTAGGAAACAATTCAGTTATGTAAACACTCTAACATTATAAAGGGAGATACTGTTTTCATCACCACAAACTAAGACGTTATTAACATTATGACCCGACCTAAATAAGGAGATTATCCAGGATATAAAAACGACCTTGATAGATGGATAAATGAATGACAGGTGATAGGGACTAGTCTGATGTGATATCATCGTGTATGTTATTAAACTATTTGTTGGTGTCCAGTACCTTATATCGATTAATGACAATATGACAATATGACTGTTATTTCAGGTAAATGGCGTGTTGATATGGTGATAATTGGTTTCGACATCTGTTTTATTGTCATTTAACCCTTAAGCGGGCCTTTCTGCTATAGTTATTTGCTTACATACTGTATCTATGTCGGAAGATATGTTTGTCTACCTGGCATATAAATGAACACTTCCTCTCTCTCAATATATATATATATATATATATATATATATGACATATATGAGACATATATGAGACATATTGCTCGATAGCATCACGGAAAGTGGTCCTGTGTTAACTGAAGCTCTATCACCAATTGTGATAAAATCTAAGATTATATTGATGATCGAGACATATTGTTTGATATTACTGTAATTTGTCGGACATGTTTATGATGATTGGTGATTTGTGTTTTACAACCACGGTTGTGCACGTGGTAGGCTAAATGGGCCGAGCGACCTCCAAAGAGAATGAAGCGAGGTCGAAGCTGAAACGCGGAGGCGCTCCGGAACATGTTTATTAGAAAGATGACAATATGTTTTGATCATTACTTGGAAATAAAGTCATACACCGAAATAGAAACAAAAAATGAGAAAGGTGGTGATCTACCCATCTATGTCAAAGAGTCGATTTAGTTTAAGGTTATATATGTTACATCTGTATTAACTGATGATGTGTTAGAAATTATGACTGTAAAATTGAGTTTAAATAAGAAACAGAATATAATCAACAATGTTAAACATAATAATCCTATGTGGGGATTTTAATATAGATCTGTTCAACCATCACAACAATACTCGTATAAATCGTTTCATGGCCATACTATTCAATTTTAATATGTATTCATTAATCGACAAGCTGAGCAACATTTTCACAAATGAATTGAATATTGTCATTACTAGTTATTTAGTGATAACTGGCATATCTGGTCATCTACCTTTGTTTTATAAATGTTTTATGCATAATTACCAACAACGTATATTATTAAACAATTTAGATAGGAAGAGTTTTAAAAGATAACGTAACAACAACAAAACATACTCAGGTTAGCCGAATTCACTTATTAACAACAGGTGTAACAAATGGAAATAAGATAGAAATTGAGAATGGATACAATAATTGTTTTGAAAATATAGGAACAAATCTGGAAACAATATATATCAGTTGACCAAATAGGAATACAAATGTTCTTGATTGATTAGACATCAGGAATGAGATATCTCTAGAAATATTAAATATCGTCAGAAATTATAAAAACAAAAGGTCTACAGACTCTGACAATTTAGACACGGTCATTGTTAAGAAAGTTAATTATCTATAGTTAATCTATAAGAGGACATTAAATAGTGATGTATTTTAAATAAAATGAAAATTGTCAGCGTTATACCACTTTATACAATTGGTGAGAACAAAATATATTTTCTAAATACATACCATATCTCAACTTCTTTGCCTGTTTAGAATATTAGAAACATCACACCGTAGTAGGTTAAACATATTTACTGATAAATGTAACGGTTAGTATAGATTTAAAACCGTGTGTCTATACTACTGACCATTATAGAATTAACTGAATAAATTACATCGGGATAAAAGGTGATTTATATTTTAATGTTATAAGCTAAAAATCAGCTTATGCAACATTGACATTAAGAATTGTTTGCTTCTAGCCAGAACACAATGTATTTCATACTTATTATTCAGACGTAGTAAAAAAGCCAAAAATCTATAACTTCGCCCCACATTAAAATTTATGAGGTGTCAGTATATAAAAGTACTTGATGGAACTTGTATAAGGAAAATATTTACAGGTAAAATTCTCAAAACAAAACGTATGAGGTGTCAGTATATGGAGGTACTTGATGAAACCTGTATAAGGAAAACATTTTTACAGGTAAAAATTCTCAAAATAAAACGTATGAGGTGTCAGTATATGGAGGTACTTGATGGAACCTGTATAAGGAAAATATTTATAGGTAAAATTCCCAAAACAAAACGTATGAGGTGTCAGTATATGGAGGTACTTGATAGAACCTGTATAAGGAAAACATTTACAGGTAAAATTCTCAAAATAAAACGTATGAGGTGTCAGTATATGGAGGTACTTGATGGAACCTGTATAAGGAAAATATTTTCAGGTAAAATTATCAAAATAAAACGTACGAGGTGTCAGTATATGGAGGTACTTGATGGAACCTGTATAAGGAAAACATTTACAGGTAAAATTCTCAAAACAAGACTTAAGCAACTATTTCTTAATAGTTTTTACGTAGATTTATTACACAGGAATGGGATATTTATGAAATTTGTAAATACGAAAGATAGTATTTTTTAAACATATATTTCAATGTTCTTATTAGGTTTTATTTTAAATTTATATTACACAAGTTGTGACAGCTTTGGGGAGAGTTATTGATAAAAAAGAGCTGCTAGTCATCATTCACCAATTCCAAGTGAAAAGCACTATTGAACTAGAAAAGAGAAAATGATAGAGGGTCAATGTTGACAGATCTAAAAGTCAAGACATTAACCCCCGTAGCCCCAAATTTGTTTACTTTTCAATGCTTTCAGGAAGTCTCCTTTCCTATTTTGGGATACTGTTATTAAATATCGGCTTTCATTGGCCAATATTTAGGTCAAAGTAATCCCACAGTCAGTGTGTGGGCTAAAGTGTCCATCGATTTGTTAAGTTCTGGACAGCATTTAGTCTATGATTGATAAGAAATTGTACATGGATTTGGACGAGCCACACAATATAGCTAAATGTCAGAAGATATACAATTTCATTATGGTCACGACAGCGTGACGTTCTATACCAGAGACTGACTACTGTTTGGTTCTATGGTAGTTATATAAATACAAGCTTACATGGTTCGTCATACATGGACATTACCATCAGGTCTCTATTGTATTCACAATAATGTTTGACCCAATTATGAGTAAGTATTGACAAGTTATATGCAGTTTTAACTATAATTTTATAGAATTATAATGAACCTTGTTAACGTTATTCATCATATAAATCATTGGGACACGGATGATCATTAGCTAGTACGTTTGCTTCTCACATTCCATAACTGCCGCCAATCGGTGAAGACATGTAAAATAGCTAAAGTGAAATGTCATGCAGATGATTGGCTAAATTAATAACGCATCCTACAAAAGTAATTAAATTAATTTAACATGAGACATTTTTAAGCCAAGGTCAGCATATTTCCCGGTCCCTGCATTCAAGAAAAGTTAATCTAGAGCTGTATAATCCATTTACTATTTGCGTCTTTGGAGGCACGCCATTTAAGTGTCTGGCCTGGTTATCCAGCATTTAAATGACTGTAGCAGGCACAGTACGCTCTTAAAGCATTATAGGTACTCCTGACTCAGAAATAGAAACACTGCATCGCATCTTGAGCGGTGGCATTGGACACGGCTCGCGCGGTTGGTATGTTTTTATAACAAGTTTACTTGTATATATAATTCACCTTGGTTGTATGTGGGAATAGAATTATCTTTCCTAGGTCCAGTTATGTCCAGTTTGTACTATGAAATTCAAGATTAGCTCTAATCTGCTTGTCATAAATAACATTTAAGAACTACAATAGTTAGAATAGCATAAATTAGGTCAGGTTTGAAAATAATTCAAACAGTATCGAAGCTATGACGCCTAAAACGGTCTGCTTCAGCGCAGATGTCAGTCTTTTAATATCAATTAAGCTAAACAGTTTTAATAGTAGTCGCTTCGTGACGCCTGCCCGTTGTAAAAACTGATCTTTGAAGACGGTAACAATTGGGTTATATGGTTTATATAGTATTGCTTTGAAGAAAGATACAGCAATTGAAAAATAGCTATAAATAGGGCTGCTTAGATAATTAAGCTAAATATTCTCACTACTGCCGTGATCTGACTTGGGTGTTTTACACCCAAACTCCACGGCTGTAGGTGATTCGTATTTTGATTTTGCTTGGCGGCTTAGGGACTGGTGAGACATTACACATGTCTCAGCAAGAAAAGTCGCCACTCTGGATTCAGTCCCCTGAAGAAACGTCCAGAGTTTGAATTCACGGATCGAGATTCTCTGTGCCTGTGCCTTATTATACACAGCTAAAACACACACACACACTGTGCCTGTTGCCTCTTACTATGTACCCTAAAACGCACATTGCCCGTGCCAGACATCTTATCTATTTCCATCCAGATTCCTTATTACACCAATGTAAGAAAGTTATGTTGTTGTTGCAACATGTTTGAGTTTATTAGCTTTGTTATGTATAATGTAGAATATATATTGTTGTCCTCTTATGTGGTCTGGCGAAACGACCTATTAATTCATACAATGCTGCTTGATGGATTTATACTCCTGGAGTCGTTTGTTACTCCGGCAGGCATCTCCATGGGTATTAAGCTGCGGACAGAGTTTTTCCCATATTATGAGTAATTAGATTACGCTGATATAGGAAATTTGTTAAATGTATAGCTATTATAATCCCGATGTGTCATTCGCAGTATCGGAGATCTGCCTGAAATCCGCTGTTCTCGACCATGGGTCAAATAGATCAAGTGGATAGGCGCTTTAATTTAGATCCCACCACACCTAACTGCATATACTTAGGGACGCTAAATTAAGCGTGAATGAACGTTCCCTTGGTGATGAACGGAAACGTATGAGGGTTAGCTGTTAGGTTCGAGTAAATCGTAGTATTTACTCAGGTTTGAGACGATATTTCGTTCTAGTCCAGTAATAATCCATTGTGCGGTATTGCTACTTTGTTTTTATTTTAGTTTAATCGCTTTAGTGAGTCCATACTGTGTTAGTGTACATTCTCTTTGTTATGAACAAACTGTAATGTTGTTAACACGCTGAGGCTATATATAAGGCTTGAATTTTCCCTTAGGTTAGAGAAGAACTTCGACGCCAGACCAGTCGGACGTGTATTGATACATGGTTCATATAGGTAGGATTTATTCAGTTATTCGAACCCAGAATAAAGCTGAGGTCAGCATCTGAGGTGTCGAAATGCTTTATATACAGGTTTCTTTTGGACCACAGAATATTACTGTTGAATGTAAACTGTGGTGTCAAAATAGTTTGATATGTATGTAGCAAGTCACTTGGGATGAGTCGTGTTATATCGCTGCTATTAGTATTAATCTGAATTTATTCTGATTTATGCTTATATTATTCACACATTATTCATACTGTGTATTAATATTTTATTTCTCCATTTTAGGTTTAATCTTTCTTGGCCGTAGTGTTCGACACAAAGCCTGGTTTTGTTTTAATCATAGTTTCTTCTTTTTTTATATTTAGATTATCCTCTTTTGGATTATTTTAGAAATTTGCTTTTTTCTTTTCATTTTTCTCTAATTTTACCGGTAATTAATTATACTTACAATTAAATAATTTTTTTTAAAATCAGTTTGGAGTTATTTGTTGTTTGAATGAAAGTATAACACCTGTGCCAGCGCCTTAACTATCTTTATAAAACACACACACACACACACACACACACACACACACACACACACACACACACACACACACACACACACACACACACACACACACACACACACACACACACACACACACACACACACACACACACACACACACACACACACACACACACACACATACACACATACACACACACACACACACATACACATACACACACACACACACACACACACACACACACACACTATATATATATATATATGGATGGATGGATGGATGGATGGATGGATAGATAAACAAATATATAGTTACAGAAAGATATGAGGTCTGATACAGAATTCCGACGAACAGACAGACATATGAACCAACTTCCAGAAATAGAGAAGTAGGAACATAAACCAAATAAAATAAATGGAAAGTGGAATCCAAGGTAATATAATATAGGGAAGTAACACTAACGGAAGAGATGACACCAACAGATAACGGCTACATATCATCTGTCGTCATTCTTCGATATCGACACAAAAACATTTAATTTCCTCGTCAAGACTAGACGACAATCAACACAGACAATTTATATCGACCATGTAAGAGGACTTCTTTAGACTGGCTAGTTCCCAGATGAGGTACTAAAGCGGTCGGATTATCACAATATTGACTCTTGTCGTTTGCGTATCCAACATAAACGGTTCCTGGATTAGGTTGTACAATTGAAGTTCTAAACCAGCCCAGACGGTCTGCTTGGCTTTGTTGCTGGAAGAGATTGTCTGTTGGATCCTTTATCTTTAGTAGAAGATGATGGATTAGTTCCCGAGGGTTGGATGCAACCTATCAAACGATCTTATTGTTGGTGGCACCACAGTTAATTGGTTTGGAAGTAAATAAAGGACAATTTGGACTAAGATCGTGGTTAATAAGTCTCCCTTGTGGATGACTTATGTCTCGAAGATGATATTACAGTTGATGGGTATTTATCAGGGAATTCTTATAGTTTGCGTGTTTAGGGACATTGATGTTGGGTTGAGAGTGAGAGATAAAGAGAGGTAGATAGATGAATGGATGGATGAATAGATAGTTCTATATATATATATATATATATATATATATATAAAGTGTTATTATTAACCAAGTATTGCAGACATTTTATTTCCTGGTAAATCCGAACTTTATACGATTACTTGTGCTGAAGAAACAATCTTGCACCATCCGAGTAACAAACACAAACAACATTTATACCAATTTTGTAATGGGACATAGACTTTAAGATAGGAAAGAATAACTCAAGCTACACCATCCAAATTTATAGCATAAATAAATTCGTAATACACTTTTTTTTACTTATTGATAATTACAAGCAAACACAGATGTTATGCATCTTATATCATATAGCTAAACTTGACTCCACTGTAAGTGACTAACAAACTATTAAATGAAATGTAAGATACATTAGACTCACAATAACGATATAAGGTTTTATGTAAATGGAGACTAGGAAGAAAATATGGTAGTCTAATGAATGTGGTAGTCATGGCGACATTCCATGAATTAGATATGATGATGAGCTTGATATAATTAGAAAAAGAGGAATCTTTGCAGATGTTTACATATTTTATTTATATTATATATATATATATATATATATATATATATATATAAAGTTGTGTTTCAATTGTCTTGTCCAGGTGATTATGTGGATTCGAAGCTTTGTCAAATCTTCATTAATATATAACTCAGGTTTTTTCTTCTTCGGGTTCAATTTTGTGTTCATAAAAGTTAGCTAATTTTCAAATTTGACGTAGTTCACAAACTGATCTCTGACAGTACAGTAACGATTACGGTGACCAATACTGTGAGATCTGATGGTGTCATTACATGATCAATGTCTTCCATGGATGACACATCCCCGAGCTCGGGGATTCCACGAATCCTGACAGACTTTCTCCTACCGTATTATTCTAACCTATCGTATTATTCTAACCTATCGTATTATTCTAACCTATCGTATTCGAGTTCTAGATCTTGAATCCTTGTCGTCAGTTCAGCTATTTGACTATCCTATTCCTCCAGACGCTTCTCATAGTTTTGTTTAAGATATTCTTCCTGGGCACGTAGTAATGAGACCATGGTTTCAAATATAAAAGCAAAGGAGCTTTACCTGCAATATTGGTGGTGCTGATGAGCTTCTGAAGAGTATCGGCGGCCATAATTGTTTTTAAGCGTTGATCAATATCAAATGACATCAATCTTAGGTATGTTTTGAGTAAACTAAAAATTAAATAATTAATGGATGGTACCAGCAAATCCATCAGATTTTCACTATGTAAATTAGAGATAATCCTGTATGTGCGTCAAGTTTTCGTGCTAAGATATTTCACATCCAAGAATATCTAACCATTTCATGATACATTGGCCCGAAAGGTCGAAAAGGTTTGTAATTTACTTCATCAAACTTGTTTATATAAATATATATATATATATATATATATATATATATATATATATATATAACACACACATTTTATTATAAATATCTGTGTGTGTGTGTGTGTGTGTGTGTGTGTATTTTCTTATCACCAAATACCTTTTATTGATATCGCCCAGTCCACATTTGATAAGTAATGCAGTTAAGCAGTTATTTCAATCCTACACTGTTAATATCCATTAGTCGTGAGTGCCTCTAACAATTAAGCAGCAGCTCGGTATTAGATTCGGTATTTAGATCATTTACGTAGATTGAGACACATGCACGTGGACGTGCGCGTACATATACACATCTACTTAAATATGCTCGCACACATTTATCAAAATATATACTCCATGATCTTAGGAATTATATCAGTTCTGATAACTTAAACATTATCCAAGGAAGCTTACATAACCACAGAAAAGGATGTTATTAACATGGTAATCCACAGCAAATGAAAAGCGTTTTACAGGGTCTAAAACGATTTTAAAAGATAAATAAATTAATGGTACCTTACAGGTATTTGTTTGATATGATGATGTTTTATGTTTTACAGCCACGTTTGTGCACATGGCAGGAAATATGGGCCGAATGACATCCAAAGGTAAATGAGGTGAAGTGAACAATGAAACTCTCTTCAGACATGACCGTGCCGAAATTTGAACTCAGTTGGTTGAGATGTGTGGTTGAGATATGTTTCCTTTCTATCCCATGGTGGTTGTACCACCTTCTTAACCATGTACTGGAAAGCATCCGTAACAAAACAGGACTAATACAAGTTATTTGATTACTGCATCAATAACACCATCTGACGATATTGATGTATATGTAGACAATGTAAATATTGATCTAATAAATTGTCAATCGATCTGTTATAAATGTAATGAGATATCTGATGTTGTTAAGGAAATGTATCGCGCCTTTTTGTCGTTACGGATATGTAGCTGACTTATAATATTTTAGAACTGAAAATTGTTGGTGATATGACTCCAGCTGTTTCAGCTAAAGTTATTTCTTACAGGAAATACAGATACTTTGATAAGGATGCTTTTATTGCTAAGTTGTGGATCTCTTCTCTTGTATCGAATCTACCAGTTGATGTTGAAGTGAAATGAAACATTAAGACATATTATAGATAAGTGTGCATCT
This sequence comes from Paralvinella palmiformis, assembly GCA_025642065.1. NCBI lineage: Eukaryota > Metazoa > Annelida > Polychaeta > Terebellida > Alvinellidae > Paralvinella > Paralvinella palmiformis. The sequence goes on along the minus strand of JAODUP010002080.1, from coordinate 4,214 downwards.
TAAATGACAAATGCAATACGAAGAATACCAGTATTCCATTTCAGAGATACACTGCAGGTAAAGTAAACAACTGTGGATCAGGACCAGTGTTCAAAATAAGTAAAAGACAAGATAAAAATAATTGTGCCTCTGCCAAATCAGAATGTTTCAAAGTATAAAAGCATACAAAGATAATCAAAAATCACTTTTCAGTTTTGGAAATAAAGTACTATATATATATAAATCAGACCGTCCTCCCAAATATTATCAAATCAGATAAAGATAAGGCCCATTGTTTTAATAAACCATCCTGTCAAACTAAAATATGAATGGATTCCATTTCAGCACCTTATCGCCACTGGCATTGGCATAATAGTGTTGCAAGTCCACAATGGAAGCATTTGTGCCTCTTACTGAGATTACTATCTGACAGTTGCTGAAATTGTCATCCAAAGGATGTTATGATAAGCACAATTACAAGGATAACGAATACATCACAATACTAGGGTTTTTCCGACAGAACTATGAATTCTGTCTATGTAAGTCCATTAATAAAACCCCAAGTTTGAATCGCGATATTCTAAACAATTACAGACCTGTTTCAAATCTAACAAATGTTATCTAAAGTAGTAGAATGGACATTTTTATATCATTGTAAGAAAACTATTTATTCAATAGTTAACCTAGTATAGTAGTAATGTTATTATTTGTTCGTCTGGACCTACATTTGATACTGTTGACTATTATGACATTTTTAAAGATTGATAGACATGTTCCGTCTATCAGGTAAAGTATTTAAATGGTTTAAATGCTTTTGGAAACACCTTTCCTAGAACGTTTCTGTTCATGGTAATTTGTCTGATGTTCAGTCATTGTTATCTGGTGTACGAAAGGGTTGAAAGTTTGGCCCTCAGGTTTTCACAATGTACGCTCGTCCTTTTGGCATCATTATGCAATGACACACAATGACACACATCCGTATATATATCACTGTATCCGATGAACAAACGTTCAGCTCTTCCTTCAAGAGTTTAAAAAAGCATTACTGATAGTTGGCGATGGATGACTCAAAATCCTCAATAGTTAAATACAAATAAAATAAATATTTTGGCTTTAGTTTCACCACATTGTGTTAAATCCCCCCCCCCCCAACAAATTGCCAGGATTACAGATTGTTCCATCTGCAAATACCTCTAATGGATCAGTAAAATATATAGGTGTCATTTCTGATGAATGTATTACTATGTAAGAATAAGTCACATTCATTTTACACGGCTTTCTACTCTGATCTTAAGAACATTTGTTTGTCTAAAAGATTTCTTTTAAGGGTCCCTTTTACTGTAATCCCTGCCTTTATTATATCTCATGCAGACTACTGTAACTCGCTGTTATTTCCAACATCTCATTGTGACAACATGTTATACATCGATCAATGACATAACACGTGAATATCTTTGTGTAAGAGTGTCGTTTAGTAAGTAATCCCTAGATCTAAGGTCATTCAGCTATATTCTGTAGCAGGTACCAGTGTTATAAGGGGATTATGCGCTTAGTGTTGCAGTCCCCACTTTATGCGACAGATTGCCGCTAGATATAAGAAATGTGTCTTGTTTAAACTATTCTGAAAACGTATTTATTCACCGATAAATAATTATTATCTTTCAAATTTCTTATTGGGCTTTATAGACATATTATTTTGGGCATCACTGTAAAGCAACATTGCTAATAATGATGGTTTATTAAATATACAATAATTTCGGCCCAAAGTGAACAATTTGTTGAGTAGCTAAAGAGTTCGTTTATCCGTGAATTCATTAAATGTGTGAACCGAGTTTAAACGCCAGATGCCAGTTTTGTATATGACAGTCTTTAAACTATTGGTCAGATGTTTCTCAACCACCAAGGTATGTTGTGTTTTGTTAAGTATGTGGACAGATTCAGCGACTTTCTTTGACTCAGCAGGATGTCAGTAGGGTTCATCATCAGTTTGGTCTGTTGAATATGACAATGAGTGATTTTTTACGGCCACATTTGTGCAAAGATGAAACACCCTTCAGATATGCCCACACCTAGATTCCAACAAAGATGCATCTCTGTTTTAGTCTTCGTTGCTGATGATGTTGGCAATATACTATTATTATCGTGCCTGATTCCTAACCGAGTAATCCCCCTGAAATAACAACCATTATTTATATTGTAAGCGTTTTATTCAAATACTACACTGTAGGTTGGGATAACTTGATATCTTATTTTTGTGTAATATAATTGATAACTTATACCTGTATATCCAATGGTGCAAGCTGAGCCGATGAAATAAACACGTGGCAAATGAAGTTTAGGAGCGAATAGCCTCCAAATCTCCAAATATAGATTGTATTACATAGGAAATCTAAGTACCACACTCCAAACATCATGGAAAATTACGAAGTTTAACCCATTTTTTCAACCAACAGTGATTGTAGTTATCACCAACATCTTATCTTGGGTAATGTTTGTATCTCATGACTAACTGTTATCCGGATAACTAACTATTAATGAAAGATAAATATATTTACAAAACCAATTTCATAAAAATACATACTTGTCGATATATGGTATGGTGATACACATATAATGGTTGCAGATGTACTATTGATACCAGGTGTAGGACCAGATGTAGGAGGTGTAGCATTGGTATTAGCAGACTGAGTTATAGTTGATGTAGAACTGGCAGACTGGGTTGTAGTAGATGTAGAAACTTCAATGTTGGTTGTTGCTACGCTGGAAACAAGGACATTATATTTATAAAATAGCTGAATAAACTTCAATATAAGCTAAATACAGAATACACGTAAGCAGTACCAACAATATAACACGATCCAACTGTGCATTATATAATTGTGTTCAATAACATTACTGATGAATTTAAAACAATTTGTATTGTCGTGCTACTTTTAATTGTAAAGATCTGCAGTTATTTAACTGGTGTAATTTAGAATTGAAGGATGTTTATGTCTGATGATATTGACGAATACAATAAACGATGCTATTTTCAGCATTGTGTATCAAATGTCCCCATATGTCAGCCTGGGTCGACAAATTACTACGTCCTTGCGACATGACTTGACGATTGACACCCCTATATTTGAACAATATATATTCCCTATATATATAACTTCACACCAATATTTCCATCTTTCCATACTGTTCCCCTGTGAGTGGTGGGGAGGAGGTTTCTCAACCACTCCAACATAGATGCTGAATAAGCGACAGAATATATCACACATACATACACATACACACATATTTCTCTCATGGAAAAACGTATATGATAAGAGGTCTTGAAATTGCGGGCAGCCGCTTATGTCATTTTCGCGGAATTAGTTTAATATCAATAGTGTAATACATTGTATAGCAGACAGAACGTGCACAAAGCAGTATAAGTCCGAAAGTTGTTATTTGCTACTGCCTATATTTTAATGTCATTTATGTATTTCTAAACACTCAATGCAGACAATTGTTGCACCAATCCCTTGAATACTAATACTTAAAACTGCCTCCTCTTGTGACGCAAAAGCTCTTTGTTTAGAGCCAAATCAACTCAAAATTGGTTTCTTTGCACTTTCCAATGCTACAAACGAATGTTTTACAACATTAACTATTGCAACGAGGGGGAAAATCTAATGCAAAGCCAACTTCAATCGTTCGTACATTTATCATGCTGATATAATGGATGGGAAGGGAGGATGCTTTCATCTAGCAGTTGTTTTGTTTCTGCCACGTGAATAGGGTTTCTTTCAGCTGCTCCAAAACGTTCCCGGCTACAGGCCTGCAATTAATAAAGATGGAAGATCAAAGTAAAACGTAAGGCAGCCACTCTCTAGTGCCCAGAATATATGCTATTGTAAGTTATATATAAGACTACCATGTTTCTTTTAAAAACTTACAAAACCAAAACCTTTTAAATAATCAAACTAGACAAATGTTTAATATAGGTGATACTGACAGTATGAACTAAGATGCGAATTATGATTCAACACGCGCACACACTGTCAGTCAGTCAGTGAGTGAGTCAGTGTGTCAGTCAGTCAATCAGCCAGTCAATCACCCAGTCAGTATGTAAGTCAATCAATCAGTCTGTCAGTTAGTTAGTGAGCTAATCAGCCAGTCTGCGAGTCAGAGAGTCGATGATTGCTTTTCCTCTGTACGCATCTGGGTCATATGGCCTAAGGGCTACTTCACAGGAAAGGTAGTTG